>CAVNYN010186416.1:0-16569 GCA_963692815.1 Nyctanthes arbor-tristis
TGGAGTTCATTTCGATGAAAAGGTCATACAATTCCTTTTCAACTCCATGACTTTTTTCTTCGCACAGCAGCAATCTATGATTCGGAGCTCCCATCAGATTTTACTCTTCAGTTCTTCATAGACACCTTCTTTCAGCACCCAAGTGGTACCTTCTGCGGTGATAACACGTTCGAGAACAGCAATTCGAGTATTGCCTTCGAAAACATACAGAACGGTGGTATAGCAGAGATGCTCTTCGTGGGATTTCTCAACAACAGAAACCTTGTTGGAAAACATTACGTCGAGGAAGAAATCTTTGGAAATACGCATTTTCATTACTCCATGTTTGTTTGATGTGGCCATTATAAAACAGCCACACCAGTTGTACACTTAAATTTCGTACTCAGAGATAAATTCAGCAAAATCTTTTTCTACGCGAACGTTGGTCTGTTCGAGTTCGCAAATGATAGCATCGCCATCTTGCTTGACACGATACTCGTAACCGACAGCCTGAGGATCCATGGCAGCATACATATCGTCAGCACACGAGAAAACTTGGCAGCCTCTAGAAGCAATCGAATAGGCACAAATGTTGGCTTCAATCGCAAATGCTACACCGAATTTGTTAATTGCGTAAATCATAAAAAGTACTCCTTGTTGTTTAACCTGAAGCCATTTTATCATGAAGCACTATCTTGTACACTAGTTTTGAAAACAAAAAGGGGCTCCGAAGAGCCCCTATATAAATCAGATGAAACGACAAACTGGATTCGTGCAAGCACGACGGGCGAAGCCCGGTTCTTTTTATTCCAGTTAGTCACTCAGTTGTTTTATCAATTCAACTGACTTTTTATTTATGCTGTTTCCCAGGTGACTCCCGGCGTGGGACCACTTGGTGTCACAGAATGAAGTCTGCCTCTTCCAAATATGATTCATTGAGACCACCTTTGATATGAACCAGGTGTCTAAGTAGGACCTCGTCGTGATCATGCATGCACTTGGCGTCATCTAAGACCACCCATCTATGGATATTATGATCGGCTACATGACGAAGAACACCAGTGCCACGAGATTTTCCACCACCGGTATCGTATGCTTCGGAATGATATGGAAGTTCGAGAAAATCACATATCATTTTTCCAGTATCACGCAAAACGACCCATGAGCTAATTATAACCACTTTAGCATCGTGTTTCTTTAACCATTCCCTCAGCAAACTGAGTCTATGGTTGCTGACAAAATCGCCCCGATTGTATGGTGAAACACGATACAGGTGACTGTTCCGGTCAGTTCTCCATTCTGCATGATCAGCATCCGTATTGAGAACACCATCAATATCCAGATAAACAACTACTTCTTCATTTACTTGCTGATCCATTTCGGGCCTCGTTTGGTTCGTTGAATCCATCGGAAATCAGTGTTGATGACAACGGTTCAAAACATGATGAGTCGCTGATTTTGATAGCCAAAACTGAAACTTCAGTTTTGGAGTGTCTCGACTTCTGATAAAAAGCTCATCCGCCCCAGACAAGCAGCCGTAAATCAATCGGTCATGATCGTAAACTGGAACTTCTGGGCCCCTGGCGAAGCAGTGTCGTGCTACTCGCAAAATAGCACAAAAATCTTCAGTTGAAATGAATTTTGCAAAGTGCGGGTTATTATTAGCAAACGTAAATCCACGAGTGCCATATTTGCAACCATTTGCTGGAACCAAGCCGAAGTGATATGCTAGCCAAGCGTAATTTTGTTTCATTCTCGAATCTCCACTAGTACACCATCCCTGAAAGGATTTGGTTTTGCTACCCAAGTTTTGGCCGTCGGATGCTTTTGCCCAAGCATTTCACCGATAGATTTAATCAACGCTTCATATCGCGCATTATAATCTTTTCGTTTGATAAACCGCAGAAACATCGTTGAATTCAACCGATTTCGGATTTCCATTGCTGTTTGGATCGTTGTGCCCCAGAAGCTATCTGCGTCGTAATGTTCGTAAATCATTTTGATACCTCATTTTTAGCCCATTCAATGATTACATTGTAATCACCACTAACAAACGCCTGAGGAACATCTATTGCAATTTGGAATTCTTCCATTGGAGAATCAACATCACCTTCGACACACAAAACTCCATTAACCCTGTTAAATTCCCATGCCCCGTTAATAACATAAGCACTTTGAATTTTGTCATCTCGCCAGATGATGTGCGATAAAAGAAGGGGTTTTTTCAACCCCTCTCCAAAAACAACCATCATTTGCGGACACTCCGCGGGTCAACATCATCGCCAGTGGGAATATCGTCGAGACCGAGAGCATATCGCTTGGAATAAAGCAATTCTAGCGCAGCCTTGGCACAATCGTGAATTGCGTTATGAGCAACAAATCCGTCCAAAACACCCTTCGGCATAGGGCACATGGTCATATCTCGCATCAGTAGAGTAGCTTCTACAGCAGTACGAACATCACGTTGCTGCCAGAAGAAACATGGTTCGTATTTGAATGTTTCACGGGTGTTGTAAATTTTGCGGATAACATCGACCATGATAGGAAAATCGAAGCTTTGACCGCGACACCAACCCTGACCTGTTTTCTTGTCAAACCCTTGCGCTGCGAGAAAATCAAGGAAGCTTTCATAAAATTCCATGACACTGACATCTTCGCTCGATGGCTTAAGATGCTTTTGAGCTTCGGCATCTTGTTTTTTCCACCAATCGATTGTTCCTTGGTCAAAGAATCTCATACCTTTTTGTTCTTGCAGATTGAATTTGAATCGACGCCCGCGTTTGCACAGGTCTTCAAATGTAGGCAGTTTGTATGGGTCATGCTCAAACACCAAAACAGCAAGGTCAACTACTGCACCATCAGGGGCATTGCCCATAGTTTCCCAGTCAATAATAAAATCTGTCACTTTGCTCATACTAATCTACTCTCCACTTGGTTTGGTTTAATGTGTAATACCATATCAAAAGCATCGCTCAATATGCGATAACCTCCGAATTTGTATTGTAATACGGTTCCACTATAGCGATACCCGTTTTTGATAAAATAGACCAGTTGACCTGGTCTATAAATCGCTTTTTCGGGATACTTATACGAAACAGACATTTTTGCGGGCACGAGTATTTCCGACATAAATCAATTCCTGTGCAACATCCGGGTCTCTGCAGTATTGGTGCAAACACGGAGTAAAAAGATATGCATTATCGAATGTTGAACCCTGTGATTTATGAAATGTCATTGCACCCAAGGGTCGAACTTTGGTGAAAGTATTGCGTATTGCCCAGAAGTCTTTCCAGTTGGGGAAAACTTCACGACTTCTATATTTTTCAGCAATAATAGACAAAAATTCGTTTATTGCATATTGAGTATTTTGGTCATGAACAACCGTAAACCACGCCCGTCTATAGTCATCTTCATCTTCTTCATAAGATTCACACTCGAGCATTGTGCATTCGACTTCAATTTCGCCGACACCTTTTGCTTTAAGCGTTTTACGAGAAGGTTTGACGTTTATAACCCGTACGTTTTGTCCATTGTTGAAAATGACTTCTTTTAGAGTTTGGCCACCAATGTCTATGTCAAACATGAGTGGTTCTTGCATGACCAGTATTTCATCCGGCAAGAATGGCGCAGCGTTTGCTCCATACAGCTGTTTGCGAATAACGGAATTTAGCTTATCAACAGAATTGTTTGTGTAAGCCATTATGCGATTTTCAAGTAGGTCATTGGGCGTTTTTGTTCTTTCGAAATATTTTGAAAGAAAATCTTTGACCGTATGAAATTGCTTTACTCCATTGCCAGAATCATCGAGCTTTTCATAAATCCATTTGCCATTTCGGATATCTGTTGCAACTTCAATGATTGGGCCTTGGTGACGTTTTACTTCGGTCAATTCAACTTGTTCAAATCGATTGTCCGTGAAGAATGGACTGAGTTCATGTGTATCGTCTTCTGATACTCCCCGAATTTGCGCCTTATCTCCAATGCCGATAACAACACAGTGAGATGGAACATTTCGCATCAGAATGTCAAACAATTTGCGGGTATAAAACGATACTTCGTCGCAGATAAGCACACGTGTTTTGGAGAAGTCAGGAGTACCTTTCTGCTCAAAAATTTGATTTTCTTCGAGAGTGCTTGGGTTAATCTTCAGGACAGACTGAATTGTATACGACTTGCGCAAAGCATGTTTGGACAATTCTTTCTTTGCTTGGTGCGTAGGTGCTGTGAGAACAATACCTTGTTGGCCGGTCTGGAAAAGACGCTCAAGCAGAAAACGAGTCATAGTAGTTTTACCAGAGCCCGCAGGCCCTCGAATGGTAATATGGCGTTTAGTTCTCATCGCTTGGAGTGCTTTTTCAATAGCATCTTTTTGACCAACAGTCAAATCATCATATGTTACCATTTTTACCTCATTTGTTTTGGCATCACATTAATATCAACGATATGCATTGTATCACACATTCGTTTATGCGTATTAGCCAAATATTCCGACGGCTTGTTGATCGCGACTATTGTTGGAGGCCCGAATAGTCGCTTTTTGACGACTTTTGTTCCTTTCAAATACACTGCTATGGCTTCTTTCGCTTTCTGCATATTAGCTTTGGCATCTTCCCACGAATTATGGAATACAACGCCACTAGATGAGCCATACAAATTGCCGTCCACAAAATGACAGAATCCTTCGACGTCTTTCCATTGGATTACATATTTTTTCATGAATCACCCGTGGCAGAAAATATATCCATTTCCATTGGGATTACTGACAACTTTTATATCAGGAATGAATGTCATATCAAACTTTTCTGATTTAAAAGTGTAATTGACTCGGATTAGAACACCATTGGGTGTATTCATAGCAAATGTTACACCGTGATTGTCCCGGTTAATTTCAATCCATTTGACTTCATACATAATAAAAATCCTCATATTCGATTGTTTGAAAAGGAATATATGGGGCGTAAATAGACGCCCTTCCTTCTTCAACATCTAGTTTGCGCAAGCGATTGATTTCATCAATTTCGTCTTGTTCAAGCATTAGTATCCATTCTCCTGCCTTGCGAAGTTTTCGGCATTTTTCAAATAATAGAGTTTGAAGATTTCATCACCATCCATGCCCATAGCAATCATCTTGTTAAGAACAAAGTGAATTTGGTCAATCAATTCAAATTTCGCTTCGAGTTGGTCTTCAGGAGACAATTCAGAAAATAGCCGATTACGATATTCGGCATGTTCCGCACGCCATGGTTTCCAGATCGCATTCGGTTTGGGGTTACTCATTCCACCCAGAGCAGTATAATGCTCGCGAATTTCGTCGGCAATATAATCGTCCTGAGCTTGACACCAGTCAAGAATTTCGCCACAAGTCTTAAGCTCTCGTGGGTCGCGATTGTATTTTGGGTGCCGTTGTGCGAGCTCAATTTGAAGCTGACGCTGCATATCAATCATTCGATTGAGAGGATTCTCGTTGGCGTTAAGGCAATCATTCAGTGCATTTACTGCCTTATCCATATTACCAGTTAGTTGTGCGCATTCATTGAATTGGGGTGTCATTTTATTCTCCTATGTTGGTTATAATTATATCACTTTTCAACACAAACAGCAGTATTACCACGTCGTTCCTATTGCCATAGCTTCGCAGACTTGACGACTTTTTTGAATATTCATTTTCAAATTATCGATGGTCATATTGATAAAACCAGTTTCGATTTTATACTCTACAGATTTGAATTCATTAATTAGACCAGCTGAACGAGCTTGAGCTACCCATCTGCCCATCACATCGTTGCGAACTATCCTGTACGCGCAGTCGCGCATCCAAATCGGAGCATTTTTGTCACGGTAATCTGTGTAGCTCGTTTTTCCGCGAAAGTTGAGTTCATCCCCTTGTTTTGCTTGCCAAATGAGATCTGCCACCGTGTCTTTTTCGACAGGTCGATTGCTTGTAGCTTTACTTGTAGCTTTAGCAGAATCGGTTCGGACAATTTCAGAATGTGGTTTTTTCTGAACACCTTCCAATTCAGCAATAATCTGCAACTCGATGATACGGTCAGTCATATTGTCTTTTAGTTCAGACAATGATGTTGAAGCATTCCGCGTTTTGATATACGCACGCTGGTCAACTTTAACCCCAGGGATATGAGATACCGCCTTAAATGCTTCTGCCATTTGATCGTCCAGCAAAGAAATTTCTGGAACAGCGCAAATAGCTTTCTCGATAGCATTCAGATTTTTTACTTGGCAATCGAAGCTAGCAGCAGAAGCTGTAGAAGCAGCGAATAGTAGAGCAATAGTCAGAGTTTTCATGTTTTGTTCTCCGTATTTTGTATATCGCGGACAGCCTCCAACGCGCCTCGATCGAATTCGTTAAAGTCAAAAGCGTTGTCAGCTTTTTCTTCAATTTCGTTTAGCGGCGTACCCTTCTTGAATTCAGAATACGCCCAGTTCCAACCTCTCACATACGGGTCACTAGAGAGGCGTTTCATCATATTCCCAATTGTTGAGATCAATTTTTCCTGCCTTTTTGATACGCTCAATCAGTTTGTCTGCACAAGCACGGCCGTTCATGTAATACGAATCGTCTTCGTCATGAACTATCTTACCAACAATACGTGTTTTGAGGACGTATTGCGATTGAGTGAAGAAATTGAATGCGACTATTTCCCAAACAAAATCGTCAGATGGACCTTCGGGAGTTTGAACAGCGACGATATCACCTTTACGTTTAGTGATGCACCACTTCTTTTCTTCTACCGCACCGCCGAAATCGCTTGAACGAATAGTTGCGTTGATGTTGATCATTTAAATTACTCCGTTTCGTTTAACTTGCGACTATTCTATCATAGAAGAATCACGATGTAAACTATTAAATTCCAGAAAATACCATAAGAGCGAAAATGAAATCGTTGTGAACTTTGAACAGTGATGGTTGAGTATCAGCAATATTGTTCAAAACACAACGAAGAGTTTGACGTTCAGCATCACTCATTTTACCGCCGTTGATCGCATCTTCCAGAGTATCACGAAAATGACCTTTTTCCATAGTTTCGAGAATTTGGAAACCAGATTTCTTTTCGTTTTCGGTGAGGTTAAGAACGTTAGTTTGGATAGTCATGATATACTCCGTTTGTTTTAATCAGTTTGTTTGGTATGATGCTATAGTATCATCTTTAGAGATAGTGTACACTGTTTTGTTCAATAAAAACAACTAAAGCCTCCGAAGAGGCTTTAGCAACGCTTCCATTTACCAAATCGTAGTTTTGCTTGCAAACCTGACACGACGTTGTCCTTGCAATACTGGAGAATATCTTCGGCAGTTGCATTTTCCTTCATTATCATGTCGTTTATGTCCTTGGACGTCCAATGACACCTGTCCCACATCACAACCCGTTCACCAGCATCTATTAGCCTAGACAACCGTTTGCACGTATCAGGATGAAATGGTTCATTATCAAGAACCCATACTCGAGTGCTTTTGAATGGCACTTCATTTAATGCAAGACTACCGCCAGTGATAGCTCCAGAATTCGGAATGAAAAGGGAGTCAATCGGTCCTTCCATAAACCATACAGTTCGGTTCCCATCAATTGTGTCCATGCCGTAAATTTTTGATGCATCTTCATGAGCCTTTATGGTGATGTATTTGTTTGGACTAGCTGATAGAGCTCTTCCCTGAAAAGACTGGATTTCACCATTTTTGTCAAATATTGGGATAACCAATCTATTTTCCGGTGATTCACGGGTATACGTATCTGGTGAAATAGAATTTACCAATTTTTGCCATTCACGAGTAAACCATAACCGCTTATATGCCGATTCTGGTATTTTTCTGTTTGCGACATATTTTACTATAGGATGGTTCGCTGGTAGCAAATCTAGACGATCACAAAAATTTAACTTTTCAATCACCGGCATCTTTTTGGTGAAGAGATTTTCTACTGGTTTTGCTTCTGGCTTGAAGACAGTACTTTCTTTCCTTCTTTCTAATAACCATTCGCGATAAAGTTCTTCTTCTCGTTCCTTTAAATACCCGCCCAAATTGCTGTGATAACCACAGTTAAAGCAATGAACTTGCCACTCGCCCTTCTTCTCATACATCCAAAAGCGGGCTTTGTTCATGTCCGTCATGGAATCACCACATATTGGACACCTTGAATTGAACTTTCCCTTCTTTCGTTTGAATTTTGGCAAATGCATCATTGCTCTTTCAGCAAACAAAAAATCAGCAAACATAATAACTCCAAATGGGGCTCTTGGCCCCATTATATTACTAAATAAAACCTTTAGCACCCAATTGACGACATGCTTCTAACAGAATTTCACGATGTTGAGCATATTCTAAGCGAGAGAATGGCTTTCCTTGTGTAACCAGGTATGAATCGATTTCTGCAGCATTAACAGCCATCTCATACACAACATCCTTCATCATGCTCGGCAAACAATTCTCGTAGATTGTTTTCAGAATATTGAGATGAGGCTGATTTCTAAGATTCTTTAATGCTACATGTCCTAAAGCCTCGCACGCTTCTTGAGCGGCTTCGAACGTAATCATTTCTTCTTCTTTTCCTTTTTAGGAAGGACTTTAGGCCCAGGGGAAATGACTGCGCCAGACGTTTCACCAGCTGCGATGTTGACAGGGTCTCCTCCAGAATCACCAGCCACAACATCTTCGTCAACCTGTATATCCATATTGACATGATCTTTCTGTTTACCAGAACACTCTAGAAATGTTTTCATCATCAGTTTCCTATATAGATGGCCGTTAGGCCATCAGAAATTCATCGTAGCGGCAAGTTCGTCAAGATGTTGTCTTGAGTTATTTCCCTTCGTATTGTCAGCTTGTCTCGGAGAAGGTGCGGCTGGCGTTCCCGGCCTCGATTGTTCTTCTTCTACATCGTACCATCTCTGATTGCCCTTTTTAACACCCATTTTGAATTTGTTAATCCAATTTTTATCTCCATACCGTGATTTTATCTGCTTCATCAATTGGAGACCCATTTGAGCTAACTCTTCGGTTTCCATCACTGCGAGCATAAAATCAGCAGTTGCTGGTAAGCCAGCAGATTCAGCCACATCAGACATGTCGATGTCGGTCGAATCCCATGCAGATCGAGTAGTTTGAGCACCAGTCCATAGAACAACTTGATGTTGGACAGCCAGGCCACGTAATTCTTCGGCAATAGCTTTTACCAAAGTATACGAGTTCTCAGAGCCTCCGCGAATTCGGGTGGAAGCACAGATACCCAGATAGTCCACAATAACAACATCTGCTTTGAAGTTTTTCTTCAGCTTCAGCTCGTTCAAAAACGCATTGAAATGATTAGCATTTGCACCAGAAGTTGGGTATTGCTTGATAATCAAACGACCCATATTTCTGGATTTCAGACGCTCCATCCGAGCTTTATACTCTGCAAAGCTCATGTTGCCATCATCTATTTCGTCAAGTGTGACATCAAGCAAGTTGGCATCTATACGTTTCGCAACAACATGTTCAGCCATCTCCATCGAGAAATAAACGACGTTTTTGCCAGTTTGGAGATAATCTGCGGCCAAAGAGCAAAGACCAAGAGATTTACCAACGTTGACGCCTGCCATGATAACGTTTAGCGTGCCAAGTTCTGCACCACCCTTGGTTATTTTATTCAGAACGTTTGAGATGAACGGGACTTTATTCGCTTTGGATTGATAAAGCATATAACGTCGTTCATAATCTTCAAACCAATCGTGTCCGACTGAGCCATCAAACGAAATAGCCAATGCCTCTTTCATCAAATCTTCGATTGCGCCAACATCCGGCAATTTCTTATTTCGTTCTTCGAATGGTTTGGCTGCATTTTCCTGTATCTCGATTGCCTTAGACAACGCGTTATACATCGCTTGGTCTTTGCAGTAAGATTCAGTTTCTTTAATTAACCAGGCATGATCTTCTGGTTTAGAAGACAGACGAGCCAAAACTTCCTTCACGCCGTCGTGAGTTACTTGATCGATAGATTTTTTGTCAAGTGCAATTGCGAGTGCAGTTTTGGTTGGGATTGTATTGTACTCATTCACATGTTTTTGAATGAGCTTAAAAATCTCGCGGTAAGGCCCACGGTCGAAATAATCTTCTTTTATGTACGGGTACGCCGAAATAAAGTACGTATTGTTGAAGAGAAGGTTTTCAAGGATTGTTTCAACCAATTTTGTGCCTCTTTATCTTTCATAATTTGTTTGACTTGTGCATTCATAGCTTCATGAACAAGTTGATGAATTTCATCATTTTCATTAACTGCTTTGTAATCTACATGCAGTTTTCCATCATGTATATGAGCATCAAAAATATAAACAAGATGTGATTTGCCAGATTTATCGATTATCAGCAGCTCTTGTTTAACGTTTTCCATAGCATGCTGTATAAGAGCATGGGCGTCATTTAAGTTTTTGGGAGTTTCATCATCAGTGGTAGATGCCATAAATGTTCCCTTTGTGTGGTGACATTATATCAACCCTATAAAGATTCTAAACATAGCGAGCATACTATTGCTCGCTATGTTGAAATTGAGAATTATTGAGCGATATATTGCTCAATGAGACCAAAATGTCTTTCATACACGTGGAGTGAATCAGCACACCAGTAGATATCACCCTTTTCTACCATGATTTCATGGGATTGAAGAGTATCAACCAGTCTAGACAAAACATAATCCTGCCACGCCCAGTCATTCCGATAACCGAAAATAGCGTCATTTGACCTCATATGAACGACTGCATTCAGTTTTCCATCCCGAATCTGGTATTGGACATTATTGGTGCACATGAAATCGGACATGCCATTTGCATTGTAATCAGTATGCATAGATGGTCGAGTATAAATCATGTTTGCACGACGAGTGTACGGGTTTTCAATTAGATGTTTGACAACGTTTGCAAACTGATTTCCATTTTCTTCGCTGAAAATAGCCCAGCCATAATTGGAGTTGATCATGCCATTACAATCTGCAACGGCTTCCCAAATTGCTGGGGTTTTACCTGGAATATCAGCAACATAACGAGATTGACTCAAATACCAAGACAACTCTCGCTCGATATAATCGTGATTAAGTTTACCGAAAATTAGATCTTCATCGGCCTTAAACATAACTGGAGCAATTTCGACAGTTTTAACCCCGGATTTGTCAGTAACAAATTCATTTGATTTGTATTTTGACACCATGATGTCACGAATGTCTTGAACAGTCATATAACGCATACTATTTCCTCAAATATCAAACATGTCAAACAGATTATTCCTAAATTCATAATCCGTTTTCGTAGCTTCGCAAATTGAAGCAAGTGGTTTAACGAATGTTTTATCAAAAAGCTTATTTATATCCATAAACTTCAAAACATCGGCTTCTACGACAGGTGGAATTTGTGTTCCTGACGGCCAAGCAAAACACGCTTCATTGAATGGATTGCGATCGCGAAGAGGAATAACCATTACCTTTTCGCCTTCAACAATCTCCGGAATTGATTGGTCAGTTTTTGCAATCCGGTTATATGCAAGGACTCCTTTCACGTGATATGGAGCTCCTTTAATTGGGTATCCTGCCGAATCCGCGTTTTTGGCGATATTATTCGCAGAAGACACTGCGGCAATCTCTTGATAATCGATCGTTTTGAATTCATTCTTGAATTGAATGAAATAATTTTGCAAAGAAGATTCACCTTCTTGCAGCAACCGACGAATTGACTCTTTTAGCGATTTTTGACAAGCCAAAGGAGTGGATGATCGTTGAGTTTCTAGACCCATGATTTTCAGATGCGGTTCAGCGTATCGAGTGCCTTCCATATCGTAAACGTTCAAAGCGTATCGCTTTTTACCTGTCCAGAAACCACCAATTCCGTCAGAACCAAGTGGAGCTCCAAATATGGCCTCACGATCCATCAACAGCAAATGGTGATCATTATTCATATATTTTTCAAGTTCTTTGTATGACTCGTCAATATATGGTTCAAGCCTCTTTTGACCTAAGTTGTCCAAAAAGTCAATCAAGTGATTGGTATCTTTGAATTTTTCAATTCCTACTTTATTGACAACTGCTTCCATATTGAGATACACCGAATCGGTGTCAATATAGCAGACATAATCAACACCAGTTGTTTTGACTAAATCATTGATGTATTCGTTTAGTTTTCGTTCAATCCACCGAATGGCTAATTGACCGTAAGTCGTAATTGCTTCAGCGTTACGCAAGTCATAAAATCTGAAGAAGTTATTGCCAAGAGCACCATAAAGAGAGTTAATCAAAATCTTTCGGTTTAATTGGTTGGTATTTCGTTTTTGCTCTTCTTTTTCACATCTAGCTATTACTTGTTCCAGTTCTTCGTTGGAAAGAGTATTGAGATATTTTATCTCATCCTCTGTAAAATCACGGTAAAGTTCTAGTTCCATTATAATCCCTCTATCACACAGGACTATTCTATCATAGTCCTGTGTGATGTTAATCAATGCTCTGATTTAATTCCACGAGAAGCCAGAATTTTCTTAATTGCTTCCTGATTACGAATTGCAGCTAGCATCATCTTTTTCTCAGATTTACGTTGAAGAAATACTTTTTCAGTTTCAGCCGGCAGTACTCCGGTGACTCCTTTCTTATACATCATGCCGTTCGGTGCGCAACTGAATTCATCTGAGGGTTTAGGCGCAACACCAGATATATAGTCTTCAATCCTTGCAGGAGAAAACATCCCTGCGATCATCTCAGGACTAATGTTCAACAATCTGAGGATAGACGGATACAGAGATGTTAAGTCAAAGCTCATGCCATATCGATACGCGCCAGGAACAGGTTCTTTTACGTATGCTCCAGGGAAACTTTGCTTTGGACTAGCTTTCATCATCGGAATAACTACATTTTTCTCGACGAGCGAATTGAAAATGATAGAATCCCAAACTTTGATAGTCCCTAATACATCCTCAAAACGAATTTTCGCGTAATAGCAAAGAGACAGAATAAGATCAATAAAGCATCGACGGCCATCGATCAACAGAATAATATCCGTATCTCGCACACAGTAATCGACATATCGTTGGTGATCTGCTGCTCGGAACTTATTAATTGGACCGTCATATTCCAATTTGTCTGCTTTAACTTCACGATATCCGACGTTACCTAGCTTGTAGTCAGGCATAACAGTGAAACTGAACTTTTTGAAAACATCCATATAATCCATTAGTGCAACACCATGGATACGATAGATCGTTTTTTCACCGTACATGTTTGTAATTGTTTTTGAGCTGATCTTGCCATACGGGCTTAATTGGTTAGCCGCACTTTCACCCAAGATGTTGATAATTCGAGTGATAATGTACGGAATATCAAAACCTTCGCTGTTCCAACCAAACACCAAATCGGGTGTAGATGATTTCCACAATTGAATATAATTGAGAAGAAGATCGATTTCAGTGTCGAATGGCATGTAAACGACATTGTCAAGAATATATTTGTCTAGAACAGACTTAGATGGGTCCCAATGACCTACGTCTTTAACAAGATCAAAAATGTAATATGTCTTTTTGCCCTCATGCAAACGCACATGGGAAATCATGTCAATTTCATATTTCGCAAATTTGGGATCAGGGAATTCTGGAGCCGTTACTTCGATATCGACGACATCGATAATGACATTGTCACGATCAAAATCAATAACTCCGCGATAATTATCGGAGATATAGGAAATACAATAGTCGTCCATGCCCATGGCATCTTGGCCAATTTCGGCCATTCGTTTTTGCCATTGCTTTGCTTCCCAAATATTTTCATGCTTCTTTGGTACACAAAAACGCCCATAGATGTCTTTGTGCTTCGTCTCTACACCTGGGGCGGCATGATGAAAGAGGGTCGGCTGATAATTTGTTTTTCGCGATAGTCTTACACCGTCTTTAACGTAACGCTCAAAAATGGTATTTCCAATAACTTCGATGTTCGTGTAATGCTGCATAATATGTCCTTCTAAATGGCCTCTGTCGAGGCCATTTCATTAACCAAATTTATACTTCGCGATAAGTTGCCATTCGCCCTTTTGCTTGTGGCTAATAACTCTAAAATTATTGTGAGATGACAATTCAATAGGAGTTAGTATTTTACACAAATTCCATGACTGAAGCAATGAAGCAATGTTATTTCGTCTAGAAATATCTTCTTCGGAAATTGATACTGGTAGACCATCTAGTTTCAGCATTTCCTTAAAATGAACAATGAAATATTTGCCTTGCTTTTGAAGAATATGGCAGCTTTGATAAAGTTTCTTTTCTTTATTAGAAGCAATGCCAATTCGTGTCAGTGTTTCAGCAATTTTCAGAAAATCATCAGGATGATTGATATCGATTTGGATCATAAGAAAACCTTAGAATTTTTTAGCCAACTTGAGCATCTGCGTTTGATCTTTTGCTGTTTTCGCAACAGTTTTAACAAATGCTGGAGTTACAATAAATTTGTGATTTTTCAGAAAATCATTCAAAGTGTTTCGCCTTTGCATGATTTGCATATACATCTTTGCGGTGTGCAAATCAACGTTATTAGCTGCTTGTATAACGGCAATATAAAGCTTTTCGTTGATTGATTCATCTAGTTTAGGCCATTTGCCGTAAATCTTGCCTTTTCTTACAGATGACACCAGGTAATTGTATTGCGCTTGGGCCGGCAATGCTGACAGAAGATTCATGACGTATGCCGAATACAGTGTTTCGGCATGCATCGAAAGAGCATTATTGATAAACCATGCCGGATAATCACTATTTGATACACATCTTTCAGTTTTGTTGTAAGTGATATCATCCAACAATGCGAATGCATTGTTTTCAGCAGGTTCTTTGAACGAATCAGCTAATGCTGATACGGCATCCCAATCTTTCGATTTCCAAGCAATTTCGTGCTCGTTAAGTTGCTCATCATCACCCATAAGGAAATTCAAATTCATATCGAACTCCTTACAGCCAGTTACCATGGAATTCTACGGCAAGCTGAACGAACATATATTGAACATGAATCTCGATATTTGCAGCTTGGCCAAACAGTTGATTGTTTTCGCCGATAATTTCGTACATGCGAATCTTTGCCGGACCATTAACGAGCGGGTACAATGCATTACACAGACGTTCAACAAAACCAGCGTAATCAGTCGTGTATTGACCAGCCATTGCACGAAGTGATTTCAAATCTTTAGCTTTAAGTGCATCAATGACTTGTTCGATATCGTTACGGGTATTGAGAACCAGACTCAGAATACCGCTGTCAATTTTACCTTCAGATGCATAGAAATCCATCTCGTTGACAGTTTTGCGGAAATCAGGGAAGTTCTTTTTAACCAAAGCAGCAATAACTTTGCGATCTTCAACTTCGATATTTTCAGCATCACAAATTGCTTCGGCACGAACAATCATCTGTTTCATCATATTGACTTTATCAGATTGATCGGCTTTACCAAATTGAATAACGCGACACCGTGATTGAAGTGCTGGAATAATTCCACCCAAATCATTCGCAGTAATGATGAATGTGCAATTTTTGGAATGAGCTTCCATGAATGAGCGAAGATGACGCTGAGAATCCGCAAGACCGGCTCGATCAAATTCATCGATGATAATTACTTTTCCACCTGCTGCCATAGTTTTAGAGCTTGCAAATGGAGTCATAACATCGCGAACAAAATCAATTTTTGCGTCTGCACCGTTAACGAACAAAAACTCGGCTTCAACTTCTGATACCAGAGCTTTGGCGACGGTAGTTTTACCTGTGCCTGGGGAAGGAGAATGAAGAATAATGTTGGGGATACGACCAGATTTGACGATAGATTTGAAAATCTTTTTGTCATATTCTGGCAAAATGCATTCATCGATTGTTCCTGGACGATATTTGTTTTCAAACATGAATTCGCCGGCATTAACTGTCAACATATTAAAATTCCTCTCAAAAGAAAGCGGGCTTTTACACCCGCATTATATCACACCAGGATTTATTAGAAGTCGTGCTTTGAAGATGTTTCAAGGACAAATACGTATGCAGTATTGATTCCTTGGAATTGAGCAGCGCCCTTGGAAGAAATATTGATTTTGTAATCGGCAACAACGACACTGACGTTTTCAAGGTTGATAACGAAACTGAAGTTGTTGGTGCCTTCATACGGGCAGACTGTCAAAGAATATCGGGTTCGTGCATTATCGCCGTCTTCGACTGCAAACGCATCAATAACGATATGATCATTGCGATTAGTAATCGCGATGCGGTCTGCACCAACTGCTCGAGAGATTTTGAGAATTTCTGCCAAATCTTCGGCTTTCAGGTCAAACTCTACATCAGCCGGAGGCATACGCAGCCGTTGCTTCGGAACCACGATGACTGAAGATTCAGCATCAGGCAGATTTACTTTCGCACGACCATTTTGGATGACAATGTCCCCGTTTGAGAGATTGATTTCAGAACCTTCACCCAATTGACCAAGAATTGACAGGAAGTTAGGAAGGTCATAGATGTTCAGCTCGGAATCAATTTCATCAGCGATTGTAGCTTCAGCGTATGCAACACCATTTACCGACTTGGTCATGATGAAATTACCAGGGGTAAGTCGCAGAGA
>CAVNYN010188512.1:0-80160 GCA_963692815.1 Nyctanthes arbor-tristis
CGATAGGGCCCTTTTGTGCATTGAAAAGCTTTGTACATGCAATGATTTGTCTTGGAAATGAGTTTCCTAAACGAAAGGTGAATCAAAGGATTATGTTATTCACTGAGTACTTCGTACTCACTCCCCACTTATTACAATTTTTGTAGATATTGGAGTTATAACAATTGAAAAGCAAGGCAAGCTGGATGTTGGATCGTGCTCGCAAATGAGAGTAGAGTTGTGCATGTGGTGTAAACCTGTTCTTGAGACTATCACGAATTTATTACTTTTACGCACACATTTATAATATATATGTTTTTACATCTTATAACATATAAGACAATAGAGAGATATAATTTTTCTATTGATTTGAATTCTATTTTTCATTGTAAAAGTTTTCTAATGATTTGGCCCACCTTGGAAATCAATGAAATATGTTTATTAATACAATTTCTTGTGTTTTCATATTTCTTGAAAAACCTAACTTTAATGTTTCTTTAAAAGGTTGACGATTTGTTTACTTATGAAATTATCTTTATCTATTAAACTCAGTAAGATAAGATAAATTGGATTGTTTTGCACGTCTCGTCCTCGTTATTTGAATAAAAGCTTCCGCAACAGAATTTGTAAATTTCCCTAAGATAATCGGAAATATTGAAAAGTTAACGGGGGCGTGACATAATATCACTTTTTCAAGTCATAATTTCATATCTCTTTGTATTTTCACCTGAAAGAGGATTTGTGCTCATAGTACTAGGTCAAAGATAATTCCATCTCAGATCAACAAAATTAGAGGCAGTAAACTTTTTCATGTTAAAATGAATTTAATTTAATGAAACTTCTTTTTAGTCGACAATGTATGTTGTCATTGTCATTTCAAGAGTTATGATTTGTAGATGATTAAATATAACATCTATGGTAATTTTTTAAAATATGGAATAATTTTAATTTTTCAGTGAACTTGTAAGACAATGTTTATTTATGCATTTTTTAGAAATCAACGACAATTTTTGTTGAAAAATGTGAGTTTCTTAAATGAAAAATTTATACTTGGTCCAATCTATATAATCTACATGAATAGTGTTAAAATTAACTATTTACATAAGTAAAAAAATAGAGTTTTTAGGGATTATTGAAGGGCACCTGAGCAAGTAAAACTTATTCCCCATTGTCATAACGAGCTCACTTCTATTTTCACATAGATTAAGGAACTTTTTATTAATGTTTTTGGAAAAATAACAATTTTATGTAATTTTTCTAAAATCCTTATTTACATCAACACTTAATTTTGGTGAATATAATACTCCCCTAGTCCTTCAAAAAATGGTCTACTATTCTTTTTTTCATTCGTCTCAAATTATGGTACACTTTCTTTAGTTAATCTCTTAATTTTCTCATATTCTTTTATTTAATGTGTATATTGGGGGAACCATATTTAAATTCCATTTTTTCAAGAATATCAATTGACAACCGATCCCAAAAAAGATAATTAATCAGTTGTGTTTAACTCTATATATATTTGACTTACTTATTAAATAGTTACATATATGTGACTTTTAAATTTCTATGTGTGACTTTTTTTAATTAATTAGTTACCGTACATGTGACTTTTTTATTAAATAATTACATAAACATGATTTTTAATTTCTATGTGTTACGTTTTTAAATTTAATATGATGCTTTTAATTAATCGGTTACTTTATATACGACTTTTTAATTTTCATATGTAATTATTTAACTCATTATGACCTTTTTATATGTGATTATTTAATATAATGTGATTTTCTAATTTTTTTAATTAAATAGTAACACGAATGAAATAAAAAGTTACTTATATAAATATTATAAATGAAGAGGTGAAATTGATATCTTTGGGCTGGGAATGTAAGAAATAGCCCAATTGATGTCTTTGATCTGGGAATGTAAGGAAATAGCCCAATATGGTTTGTACCAAAATATTCAACAGTGCTTTACACACATGGTTGGCCTGTGTTTCTAGGTAGTGTATTGTGATCACCTTTTTTTTTTTCTTTTTTTTTTTTTTTTAGAGAATACTAGACAAATGGTTCTTTTCATAGTGGTACTTTCTTTTTTACCCCTATTTATGATATTGTTTATATATATAGTACTTATTATTATTTTTTTACCATCATGTTTTTTTATCCCAGTTTTTTTATAAATATATTATATGTTATTTTATTTTGTAGTTTTATTTATTTTTTTTTAATTTTTTTTGGATGTTTCAATCTCATTTAATATGATCTTAAATTTATTTCCTTATCCTCTTTTTTGGTAACTGATCCTAATTTGAATCCCTCACCTAATAAAATTTTTTTTCCTTAGTTTTTGTGCCTAAACCAATTCTTACGTGTTTGGACTCTTCTAGCGTCATATTTTCCAAGCAGTTCTACACGGGTTTTGTGCTTGAACTTTGTCCGGTTTGAGTTCCCCGGTTACTGTAACGAGAACTGCATTTTGACGCTTGTTCCAATAAGTTCCGGCGATGGGTTCGAAGCGTGGTTCCAGTAAAAACCAAACGAGCAAGAAAGCTAAAAGGGGTTAGGCTAGCAAGAAGAAAAATGGGCCGTAGAAGGTTCGAACTGAGCTTCCAATTTGTAGTAAGGTACAAATTTTCTATGTAACTGTCACTTCTCCTGGTGTGCTCTGTTTTTTTTTTTTTTTTTTTTTTCATTTTCCTTGTCATCTAATTTATCAGTATGTTTAGGATTTGCTTGTTATTGTTATCCATTTGACTATGGCTGTTTGTCATTTTGTTTTTTTGCTGTTGCTCGTTTGCTAAAAATGTGTGTGCGGGGTTTTTTTATGACCCCTTTTTTCGGTTTCGTTTGTTTTCATTTTGTATATGTTTCGGTTTTCTTTTGGTAAAGGTAGTATTTTCGTTGTTTTGTACCTTTCTTTTTTGTGTTTGGTTCTGTTGGTATCTTCGGATGGCATCACTCCGAAATGTGTTTAAATTTAGATGCCTGAATGTTTTTACTTGTAATGTTATCATTTGGGATTTTCTTGGTCTCCAAGATTTTGCCTTTACTCCCACCAGTTTATATCATTTGAAAATAGTGTAAATAGCTCAGTAGTGTACAAATGTATAGGATATTTGGCCTTTACTCCCATAATAGGCTTGTTTCCCCTGACTATTTACATATAATCATTTTATAATTATTTGGCCTTTACTCCCAAAATAGTCATATATCCCCCTGACTATTTACATATAATCATTTATAATCATTTAACTATGTTTAGGATAGGAGCTGTTTAGGGTGTATATATTTCTTAGTGCTTGATATATGCATGTACTCTTGTGTTCCATGGGGTTTTTGTTCGAAATAATAGACTGATAGATTCTCAGACATTTTTAGGTAAAAAAAACAAATTAACATATGGTACGGGGATAAAAGAATGACATAGCATATTGTTAGGCTTACATTTTTTCTCAGATCATAATTACCCTAAAAAATAAGCATGTAGAAAAATCCCCCTTTTTTGGTATCCAAGACATCATGGATGTATATAATTCTGTTTTTATCTCAATGAAAATATATAGTTAAATTAATTTTCAATTGCCTTGTTAATTTAATAAATTTGTCATGTAAACTACCAAATGTGCGAGAGCGACTTTCTGATTTTGGTATTCTTATTATTGTTACCCATCTGACTATTGCTGTTTGTCATTTTTTTTTTTTTTTGTCGTTTGTTAAAAATGTTTGTGTTTGGGGCTTTTGTATGACCCCTTTCTTGGTTCTGTTGGTAAAAATTTATGACTATGCTGTTTGGATATTCTTTAGGTAAAGATAGTATTTTTCGGTGTCCAATATGATCTTATCCATATACGTACCTGAAATGGCGTTTTTTAAAGTCTTATTTCATTTCTCATCTGCCTTATTTTTTAGTTCCTTGATGCCCATGCTTGTCCTATAGTTTGTTACTTTGATTCCTCTCGTTTTGTCTTATGTTTCATTATTTGGCTGTCTTTAAATTATTCTTTGTAGGATGGTGAATATCTTCTTCCGAGTACATTCTGGAATCGGGAGAGGATGAATGCTTGGACTGATTGCTTGATAATTGCCACATTGAATGCTCGGTTCAATGATGCACAGAAAGCGTTGTTTCATTCTTCATGTATCAGTCATCTATTAGATTCTCAATACATAGGGTTGAATCTTCAGTTGATTCATCAAGTGCTATTGCGTGAGATCAATCACAATGAAGGCGATAACGAGATGTGGTTCGATTTCAATGGAAATCGTGCTAGGTTTTCTATGGAGGAATTCTGCCTTATAACTGGCCTCAGGTGCTTCGGGGTTGATCATCGGCCTGAACTCATCTCAAAGGCAAACAGATTGAAGGAATCCCACTTCACCCAATACCTCGCTATTTCAAAGGATGCTCTTTTCGAAGTTTTCAAAAGTAATACTTCAATTCCTAACAGGGATATAGTTAATCTTGGGATTGTTTGTTTGTTGACATCCTACTTGTTCAATGTCAAATATCTGAGGGCAGTGGATGACTCATTAATGGTATTGGCTGACTCAGAAGTGAGGGATGACCAACTGTGGGGTTGAGAGTTGTTTAAATTCTCCCTGCACGGCCTAAAATTTGGTCTTCGCAATAAGACCATGATTAAAGAGAGGAAAGGCAGCCCGACTATCCACTATAGACTGAATGGTTTTTTGATTGCGTTTCAAGTTTGGATTTACAAGACTCTCCCCTTCTCTATCGGGAAAGCTTTGCGTGAAGACTCGAGAAGGTTTTCCACGCATACTAAATTGGACTTCAAATGGTGTAGAAGTCCCTTTAAACTTCAGCCCGGAGAAAGGTATTTTCTCCGCCGACAAGGTCTCAGTTTCTTTTTTAGGGTTCTTTACGTATATTGTCTCATTTACATCATGCTCATCCAGTTATTTTGTACTTACATCCTACTTTTTTTTTGGTCCATGTTACCGTAATGTTGATACCATCAGAACATTGAAGTAAACAGAATTACTCCATCTGAGGAGATAGCGCAACCATATGCCACTGGCTTTTTTTGAAGACAATCGTGAACAAGTAGTCCAACCATCGGTCATTCAAGATTTGGACCCGAATTTCAAAGAACCAGGATGCTTTGTTGATTGTGTTGGAAATGCCTCAAACAATGGGAATTCGACTCCCATAATGGATGATATTAAGGACTCCCCATCAAATGATGTGCAAGGTTTGAATTTGGACAGCGGTGAATGGGCTTGTTTTACTGATAACAGGGGAAAGTTACCTATGGTAGTTGCTGATTTCGAGGTTTTTGCATAGGCCTAAACTTTTTGATTTTTAAATAATTTTAAAATAAAGAAAAAAATGATTACGCATTATGTTTTTGCTTCATATTTTTATATATATGGTATCTATTCCCGTCCACTTGATTTTCCAAACATGATAAAGCCTGACACTTTACTTCTTGTTATCAGGATGATAAAGTCGCCTTGCCAAATGATGCATTCATTGACAAGATTGTAAGAAGGATTACAAGAAGCCAACTAAGGGAAATGAATGCCTCTATCGGTTGCCATGCTGATTCACCTATAATGGTGTCAAATCTAATGACCGCAGGGCGTCTACTAGTGGGTCAAAATCCCCGGTTGTGCCCAGGAGAATTGGCGTTGACTTTGATAAAGTATTCAATGTGTTACTGTTTTTGGATTTTTTTTTAAATAATTTCCCCCAGCATACATTTGTTGCCATTATACCAATCTATCTGTTGTGTGTGCAGAGTTTGATGTTGAAGGGGTAGACGGAGTTTCTATGGACGATGGCAGTGTCGATGTCAGGGTAACAAACTGGTTTTTTAGCTATGTTATTCTATGTTTTTTATGGTGCTGAATTTTTTTATGTTAGGGTATCAAATTGTTTTGGTTTTCCAGAGGCTTAGAGAAAGGCTTGATGAGATTGAGACCAAGAACTCAAAGTTGACAGATGAAATCACTGTCATGAAGGCTTATGCAAATGATATGAAGCTGTATCGGGAATCATTTTCAGAGGTTGTAAATAGTATCATGAATGCTCTTGCTTCATCTATCAACAATGACCAAGGATCTAGCCCTCTGGTAACAAACACACGGGTAACATTTTTTAGAAATATGTATTTTTCCACATCGTTTCTCATTTATTTATTTACTTATTTATCTATTTATTCATTTTATTGCCTTTCTAATTAGTTATGACTAGATCTATACGTTTTGATGCTTTGGTAGGGTGTGGGGGGCAGTTTCCAAGGATCATCTGGAATAAAGAATGATGCCACTGAAGCCCAATTCACTCGTGTGAATGTTGCCCAATTCACTCGTGTGAATGTTGCCACTCTTCCTCGGTCTAACTCCCTGGATTTGGTTAGTTATCTTCTAAACTGTTTATTGGTGGTAAGTGATGTTATTACTTTGAATGTTTTCAATCTATTTTTTGATTTGTTCTACAGGTTGCTGCAGTTGATGCTGTTCCTATGACACAGTATACCCCATTTTTTACGAAAGCTGCCCATAGTATACCATCGTCTCCATCTTCATCTTCATCTGAAACGGCCATACCTGACAACCATTACTACTTTGCTATCCCCCCATCTGCTGTCAAAGACAACATTTGTCTATTGATCCGTGACCTTTTCCCCTATGTTACCTTTACTCATTTTATGTCTAAGTTTTTTCCCTAATGTTTTTATCTCAGTGTGCAATGTCTTCAGCCATTCTCCGGCAAATGACGATGAATGGTAGGGGTTTGATATTCCTACCTCGAGTTTTGAAGTGGTAAAATTTAATTCCCTGTTACGATCTCAATCTTACATGCATATGTTATTACTGTTTTTTTTATTTCACTATGTTGCTTTCTTCTTTCCTTTTCTTTTCTTCCTATTATTATTATTATTATTATTTTGTGTTGGCCATTAGATACCTAACATGGAGGATGCTTCATTGATTGATGCAAATCCTCGTAAAGTTTATCCTGAAAAGAGCATGTCTACCCCACCAACAAAATTAATGAGTTTGAGTTCAGCTAGGGTACACAAGAGGAAAAGTGGTAGCGAGACGACTGGTGATGAACTTAACAGTTGCCCTATTGCTTCCGATTCTACAAATTGTCCTGATAATGCTAATGAAATCATGATTATCAGCCATTCTGGTCCAACCACCTCCCCGGCTGCTGAGCCAAGTAGCACTAACGCCCCTACACCTGTCATTTTGGAATCTCACCTGATAAACACTCCAGAACCTCCATTGAAAAGGCCAAGGAAAGCAGCACCATGCTTACTGTCTCCGTATGTTGGGTCTGACTAGTCTGGTTGCAAAATTTCTGATCCCCGACAACCCACTTTTGTTTATAAATGTTGTCTTGAAGTTTTAGAACCCGTTGATGCCGACAACTTCAGATCTTGGTATTCAATTGGTCTCAATGAATGAAACCGATAGAGCATTTTTAATCTTTAGCTATTTTATAATGGTTTTATAGCCACCCTCCTTTTTTTAGGCCCTCTTCTCCCTCTCTGTATATATGGTAACACCTATTTCCAATGTAGGGTACAAAAATTCCATAGGGACTGTTTGGATATCCGCCCTCCAATGCTGATTAGCACAGTGAAAGTGGACAAAAAAATGTAGTGGTACAATCTGCAAGAGGTGGGAACAACTCTTAGTTCACAGCTATTCATCCTTCTATCCATTATGACAATTTGCTTATCTAACTTTCTAGGTCCAGTAACTTTCTATCCATTATTTATTTATTTATTTCTATTAAAAACCAGTATACGGATGCAATGTTTCACTATCTCCATTGGTTCATGACATCATTCCCTCCAAACTGGCTGCGTGCCACTTCAACAGATTCCATGTTCAACATGAGGGTTTGGGGGATTTATCAAACACAAAAGACCAATCCATATGCACTTCAGTACACAGAGGAAAGGGACATAATCTGTTACTTTACTGGTGAATGGTTGCTCCATAACACTAGTTTGGCGAATGTTGATTTTGTCTTCATGCCAGTTTTTATGAAGGATAAAGCACACTGAATTCTGGCTGTTCTGGATATTCGCAACTAGCGCCTTAAAATCTATAATTCATATAGGCATAAGATTCAGGATAGAGTCGTGCTTGATTCTATTGCGCACCAGCATACTGCTATACCCTTGCTAGCTAACAAGGCCGGAGTCCTTCCTAAACTTGTCCCGGTTACTCCAATGGATTGCCAAGCCCTCCAAAATGCTCCACAACAAGATAACGGGTATAATTACAAGCAACATCCACTGGACTCTAAACTATTTCTTGAATGTATAGTTGCCTAACTATTTTCCCCCCTTCCAGTGGTGATTGCGGCATTTTTGTGGTTAAGTACAGAGAATACTTACTAAAAAACAAGTTTGGCCAGATGGAAAATCCTTTTGACACGCCTACTGCTCAGAAAAACATGGTAATTCAGCTTTTTAAGTTCGTCAATGAGCACCAATTATGGGAAGTAATGATTGCACACAGCTTTTTCCATGGACCAATTCAGTGTTTCTTTATTTTTTTTTGTTCAAATTCAATATTAGCTTTTGAATGGAATACCTAGCTGGCCTTTTTTTTTTTTCCTTTTCTTTCTTGGCTAGGGATTAACTATTTCCAGTCTTATGGAGTATTGTGTTTGTTGATTATGGAATCTTGGAATTGTCTAGTTTGTATGGCATAGGCCTGGGATTGTAGACTACATTGCCTAGTAATCTATTCCATGTTTATTTCTTCTGTCCTCTTTTCTTTCCCTCCTTTTTTTCCTTTGGTTTGATTATGGAAATTATGGCATCCTTTTTAATGTCTCTGGGATCTATTATTACCATACTTTTGTACTTATTTCAGGGACACATAGGTGCTGTGTTTTTTGTTGTTTCAGTATGTCATTGATATGTGGTTTAAAGGAATATTACCTTGATATGGTAACATTCGTACTTCACTGTTTGATCATATGGTAACAATGTCATGGATATATGTTTAATAGAATGTTACCTTGTTATGTTTTAACAGAATGTTACCTTGATGTGGTAACATTCCTACTTCACTACTTGATCATATGGTAACAATGTTAAAACTTCCATGATTATCAGTTGAAATGGCTGTGACACTTCCATGATTAACCTCACGTAGTCTATATAAATATGCAGGCAGTCTTTGAAAAGACTGTGATGGATCACCTCTAATCATTTTTAAAAATTTTTGCCTAGATCTCGACAATTTATCATATGTTAACTACTGTGATAATCTCTCCTTAATGTCAACACTAATGTCCATGGCAGTGTAAATTGTCCTAATCCGCATGAACTTATACTTAATGACATAGGCAATAACATCATTGGTTGCGTTCTTATGATAACCAGATAAAAAATCAAAAGAACAAGTGTGACGACAACTTATCTTTCTTATATTGAACATCTTTGTGTTTGGTAACACTGTTGCACGCATCGTCCAGTTGCATATGTTGTCTTCACACTTCACATAGTAGATGCACTTGTCAGACTTGAACACAAAGAACTGGTAACACTCTATAATGGCATTCATTGATAAACTCAGGATAAGAATCTGCCTGCTGATGAAAATTTGTCCCATAAATATGCTCTCACTGTCCATTTGAGCTATCACTTCATAATATGTACCCTCCTTTTGAACTATATTGTCATTTAAAGTATTTGCAAGCTCAGCACCCATTTCCTCAGATGTTGACACTTCAAAAAAGGGCAGAGACTGCTGAACATTGTTACCTACTGCCAGTAGGTGATGAAGTGTGCTCATAGGGAATTCAATATTAGATATGCCGGATGCCATGTTTGACGCTTGTCTCTTCAGGCAATCAGCATAAATGGGATATTTCTCCATCTTATTGGCCTGCTGTTTAAGTTGCAAATAAAATTCCAATGGTAAATCACATGAAATTATAATCAAGGCATCATTGTTGTCAATCTGGTATTTTAAAGACAGCTCCAACTCAATGGGATCCTTGCCGATTTTACTGTAAATAATTTCTTCTAGTTGATCAAATGTACATCTTTTAGGCAGTAAATTACCGGTTATACTATAGTCAACGAATTCATTTCCAGATGTCCACCGTCAGCTGGACATTATCACCAATCCAATACGCATCATTGTTGGTTGATAGTCCCAGATATAGGAGTGTCCAAAAAATCTTATCCGTGGCGCTGTGTGTTTTTTTTTTTTAGTTGCAGAAGGTAACAGAGATTTTGTTTGAAGAACGGAGAAGATGAATCTAGAAGCCTAATTTGCCTATTTTCAGCCAATATAAACGTGATTCCGGGGGAGACGATAGCGGTTGTTAGTCATATTTTATCCTGTCGTTGTAAATCACAATTAAAACTGATTTGTAACCGAAATGAAATTTAAATATCCCGCAAGATTATAGGAGATCAGTTAATGTATATTGATTTCATTTGTTTGTTCTTTTTTTTCTCTTTTCTTTTTTTTCGAAAGCAGAATTCGGCCATTTTTTATTTGTATTTTTTATTGTGTCATTGATTTTTAAATGAGGGGCACTATTCAAATGAAATATACTATTTTTACAAATATTATGGGTTAGGATTCTATAAATATTTGGCATGTTAGGTTCTAGTACTATATATGTGAAGAACCCTTCTTTGTTTTTTTTTTTTGGGCCAGTCTTCAATTCCCGATTTTGCTTTTGCGGTAATTATTTAAAGAAGGAAATTGGGTTGGCTCTTGAAATTTGTGTAACGAATTGAAAAGGGAATACAACTAAGCATCAACAGATTAGTGTATGGCCTAATTTCCACATTGTAAAGGCATACATCAGACCCAGCACACAAATTGAATTTCGTCTATGGAATACAGCCCAAACCCACTAACTTCCTATGAGATAACATATTTGTTACATTTTCATTTTCATGTGCTTTAACATAGGTGATTTTTTTTTTAAACTATTGCGGCACATGCGTTGCACGTGTTTCCGTTTTACTTTTTGCTCTAATTTGCGTGAATTTTATATTATATATATATTTTTTATTTTAAACCTAATACAATCTAATATTTTAACATTTCAATAATTAAATCATGGAGACAATGAGACATTGACCAAAAAATGAAGCAGTCCCCGTTAATATTTATACTAACACAGCAAAATATTCATACATAATCAATATCTACTTCACTTCTGAATTCCACAAATATGTAGCTTTGATAAGCATTTGTCACTTTACAATCCAGAACATCATTCATAAAATGCCATTGTCTAAGAGATAGTCAGCAAGATTTCGTAAAGATTTAATGCGGATTAAAATAGTCTGATTTGGATAAAGAGATCAAGTCTAGAGTCACCATGATTTTTGTTTGGGAACCAAAACTGAATAGAGAGTAATTATGATTATTATAAACATACGAGACAAAATTACTTCGAATAGAGAATCCTTTGGTAGCTTCCCCCTCTAATTGAGTGAGCTTTGAAGGATTTATCAGATACTCAACAAGATAGCAATATCCTCAGGACAACATTTGACGTCTTTAAATATTTTAATCCTCTGCCACTAAACTTCTCGAATTAACTACTCTCCTGACTATAGCTATAAAGCTTGAACCACTTGAGACATACATTGGAGATGGCAAATTTGTATCTCTAGCTTTCAGTGAACTATCCCAACAGAGCATTTATAGGAAAAATCCCTTAAAAATAAGTAAGAACGTCATTAATGGAGAATATTTATTTACCTTAACTAAAATAGTATAACTATAGAATGTGTATAATTTAGTGATCTGTAATATTCTCTTCTTTGTATTTTTTTCTTTTCCTTTTTGGACGTTCCCTTTGTATGTATTTAATCCCACACTGTATGCATAACACAGATATGAGAAATAATACTACAGCCTGTTCTTCCAAATTTCATGGTATCAGAGCATGGCAGAAAATACAAATACAACTAGAAACACAAACACATAGATTGTTGCAATGGATACCAAATCACCCTACTTCCTACACACATTCGATCACCCATGATTAATCTTCGTAGTCCATCCTTTGAGTGAAAGTCGTGAGAATTATTTTACCTTGAGGAAGAATGTATTGAATGCCCTCCGATCAAAGAACAAGGCCGGTTTCTTTGATGGAACCTTGCAAAAACCCGAAGCAAATTCAGAGGATTACCAACCATGGACACAATGCAACGTTATCGTGTTGGCCTGGTTGACGAACGCCCTCTCGAGAGAGCTCCAAGCAAGCATTGCATATGCTGAGATAGCCCAAGAAATCTGGTCCGATCTGCAAGACAGAT
Organism: Nyctanthes arbor-tristis; assembly: GCA_963692815.1. Classification (NCBI taxonomy): domain Eukaryota; kingdom Viridiplantae; phylum Streptophyta; class Magnoliopsida; order Lamiales; family Oleaceae; genus Nyctanthes; species Nyctanthes arbor-tristis. The sequence goes on from CAVNYN010188512.1 coordinate 12,275, forward strand.
TTACTCAAGGCGTGGATGCTAGAATTTATGAACTAAAGCAAAATGTAGTTATTCTATGACAAGGAAAGACACCCATCTCAACATTCTACGGTAAACTTAAATCAGTTTGGAGTGAATTACAGTCCTTTGATCCCATACCCACATGCACTTGCATTGGTTGTACCTGTGAATTAACTAAGAAGGTGGAGAAGATGAGGGAAAAGGAACAAGTCTTCGATTTTCTCATGGGATTAGATGAAGAATTCGGTATGGTTCGATCGCAAATTCTAAGCGTTGATCCTCTACCAAATTTGGAAAGAACTTATGCAATTGTTTCACAAGAGGACAAACAAAAATCTGTAACCAGTGGACGAACCTCAAATCTTGAAGCTTCTGCCTTGGCTGCCACCAATCGCGCTGGATTTCCAACAGTAACTAAGCAACCAGTCGGCCAAGAGAGGGAGAGAAAATGATGTACGTACTGTAACAAAACTGGCCGTTTGAAGAAGGAGTGCTATGAACTCATTGGGTACCCACCCAATTGGGAATGGCAAAGGACGCGAGCTGGTGGTCGACGGCAAACCCAGATCGCTGCTGATGCTTCAAACAGAGGAGATCAATATTTTGGTCGACAATCGAGCAGATTACGTCCATATGCAGTAGTGGCAGCGGCTAACCAAATGGCCTCCGAAGGGGCTTTAAACAATAACCAACAAATCCCCTCAATGGATCAATTCAATCAAATTCTTAAGCAATTGGAGAGGTTGAATCACGTAGATGGAATGGGAGGAAATAGTGCTGCCTTGAATTTCTCACGAGGTGGGTCAACACAATCTGGTAAGGAATTGGAAAATTTGGGACCACATGGAGGTATGTTGTGTAATATTAATAATATTGATTCACGTGATGCTTTACAATCTGCAAATTCTTGGATCATCGATTCGGGAGCCACAGACAATGTGACAAACACTGTGGGTAATTTGAAAAATATTGTAAAGAAGTCGGGTTTGTCCACTATCCAAATACCAAATAGGTAATCCGTCCGGTTGTTGCAATGAGAGAAATAAATCTGGATAAAAATTTGAGTCTTGACCAAGTTCTAGGTGTTCCCGATTTCAACTTCAATTTGTTATCAGTGAGCAAGTTGGCAAAAGGCTTGAATTGCACTCTAACTTTTGGACCTAAATTTTGTTTCATACAGGACTTACTTTTGAGGAAGCTGATTGGAGTGGGTAAGGAGCGTGATGGCCTTTACTACATGGAACCCGAGAGAAAACGTAATGCATTTGCAGCTACTAATAAAAAGGACATTGGATTGTGGCATCGAAGGCTGGGTCACCTACCAACTAGTCGTTTGAAATTTATTTCTCAGTTATGTTTTGATTGCAATGAGAACGCTTTTTGTGATGCATGTTATAGAGCAAAGAACACCAGACTGCCTTTTCCAATTAGTGTTAACAAGTCTCACAAGGTTTTTGATCTCATTCATTGTGATATTTGGGGACCTTATAAAATAAAATCAATTTCTGGTGCATGTTACTTCTTGAGTATAGTAGATGATTGTAGCCGAGCAACGTGGGTATATCTGATGAAACAAAAATCGGAAACACGAACTCATCTTTTGAACTTCATTCAATGGGTTAAAACACAATTTGAGTCACATGTGAAAGTGGTACGCTCAGATAATGGACTTAAATTTGCTCACAAGGAATTATTAGATTTTTATAAAGTTCATGGCATTGAGGTTCAAACAACATGTGCACACACGCCTCAACAAAATGGGGTGGTTGAAAGAAAACATAGACATCTACTAGAAGTTGCCAGGGCATTAAGATTTCAGGTAAGTCTTCCTATTGATTTTTGGGGGAATGCATACTGACTGCAACCTACTTAATAAATAGGATGCCTCTCCCATCTTTGAAAAACAAGACACCGTATGAGATTATTTTTGGGAAATTGCCAAATTATGATCATTTACGAGTGTATGGATGTCTTTGCTATGGATTTGTGCATCTTGTTCAACGGGATAAATTTGATCAACGATCTAGACTGGGTATTTTTTTGGGCTATCCACAAGAAAAAAGGGATATAAGATATTTGATCTTGAAACTTGTAGCTTTTATGTATCACGAGATGTGCAGTTTCAAGAAAACCTCTTTCCGTGTTCTTTCTAGAAAACATATGCAGATATAGGTGGAATAGGACAAGAATATTGGCATAGCTTGGTTAAAAGGTAATGAATGAGTTATGATGAAGACTATCATCCACCAATTGTGAGTCAGATGGATATCATAGAACCAGAAGAACAAGAGACAGGGGAATCAGAAAACAATGGGAGCATAGAACCAATCCCTCCATTTGAGCCAGAACCATCAGAAAATCTAGCGGTTGAGCATGCAAAGGAATTGGTTGGAAAGAGAATTAGACAGAACACTCGTCGATTGGCAGATTATGAAGTTGCCTTACCTCCTTCTCTCAGGGTTCTGACCACTCATCCATCCACTCACTCATCCACTTCATCAGCTAATTCGGCGGTATTTCCTATGAATCAATTCCTGTCCTATTCTAGATTTTCAAGTACACATAATGCCTTCCTTGCAGCTATTTCTACTACATATGAGCCTACATTCTTTCATGAAGCTGTTAAACAGACTCATTGGAGAGAAGCTATGCAGAAGGAAATACAGGCTTTGGAAGCAAATAACATTTGGACTCTCACATTTTTACCAAAAGGGAAGAGAGCTATTGACTCGAAGTGGGTTTGCAAAATAAAATATCATCCAGATAGGACTATTGAGAGATACAAAGCTAGACTTGTAGCAAAGGGCTACACACAAATTGAAGGTATAGATTTCAATGATACTTTTGCTCCAGTGGCTAAGCTTGTTACTGTTAGATACTTGTTGGCGGTGGCTTCGACTAGAAATTGGGAAATACACCAGTTGGATGTCAACAATGCCTTCTTGCATGGAGATCTAGAAGAAGAAGTTTACATGAAAATACCACATGGATTTGCAAGAAAGGGGGAGCAACGTGTTTGCAGACTCCAAAAGTCTTTGTATGGTTTAAAACAGGCATCTAGAAATTGGTACCATAAATTCACTACAGCTCTTACTGATGTTGGTTTTCAACAATCACATGCTGATCATTCTTTGTTTGTCTCTTCTCATGGAACTTCATTTATAGCAGTTCTCATATATGTGGATGATGTAATTATTACTGGGACATATATGGTTCGTATACGTGAATTGAAGAAATATCTGAATGAAGAATTCAAGATTAAAGATCTGGGCAAGTTGAAATACTTCCTTGGGATTGAAGTGGCTTGTTCATCTTCAGGGATAGTTTTGAATCAGAGAAAGTATACATTGGATATTTTAGAATGTGGTCTTATGGGGTGTCGAGCCGCCTCTTCTCCTATGGATCAACGAGCCAAATGATTACTGATGGTCCTCTCTGCTCGGACCCAGGATTATATAGGCGACTTGTGGGACAACTTTTGTACCTAATTGTTACACGGCCTGATATCAGTTTTGCTGTACACTCACTGAGTCAATTTATGCATGATCCTCAGCAGAGTCATCTTGATGCCGCCTTCCATGTCTTACGGTATTTAAAAGGTGCTCCAGGACAAGGGGTTTTCTTTCCAAAGCAGAATGAATTGGTACTTCGAGCCTATTGTGATGTAGATTGGTCGGGGCCCGTCGATCTACTACAGGTTATATGATATTTCTTGGTGCGTCTCCTATTTCTTGGCGATCAAAGAAATAGTCAGTTGTCACCCGATCATCAGCTGAAGCAGAATATAGGGCTTTGGCCACCACTGCATGTGAAATTGTTTGGCTGAAGAGACTGTTGCTTGATCTTCAAGTTTTATCTACAAAGCCAGTTTCTCTACTTTGTGATAATCAAGCCGCTAGCCATATATCAGCTAATCCTGTTTTTCATGAAAGAACAAAGCACATTGAAATAGACTGTCACCTTATACGACAGCAAGTTCAGTCAAAGGTTCTTATTCCTCAAAAGGTTCCCTCTGAATTTCAGCTCGCAGATCTTTTCACAAAGGCTTTGGGACGAGATCGTTTTCATGTTATTCTTAGCAAGTTGGGCATTTCAAACCTACATGCTCCAACTTGAGGGGGAGTAATAGAGAATATTTATTTACCTTAACTAAAATAGTATAACTATAGAATGTGTATAATTTAGTGATATGTAATATTCTCTTCTTTGTATTTTTTTCTTTTCCTTTTTGGACGTTCCCTTTGTATGTATTTAATCACACACTGTATGCATAGCACAAATATGAGAAATAATACTACATCCTGTTCTTCCAAATTTCAATCGTTGTAATTTTTGGAATGAAATATATCAAGTTTGCAATAAATAAAACTGCAATTCACTTCCAAAATAAATAAATAAATAAATAAATAAATAAAACTGTGATAACATGCTAAAACAATTAAAGATACATGTAACAATGAGAAAATACCTTCTCTTCTATAATTTCTTTGTTAAATTTTGTTAGTGCATAATAGGAACTTGATCCTGCTCAAGCAATTCCAATTCCAATCCCAAACCATCAGTACACTCCTATAGTGCTGCAGCGCGCATTAAGACTCTACATATCATGAACGAAAGAAAAGAAAGCTAAAAATCAAATACTGTAACATATACGGTCTTTTAGTTGATTAAGTGAAAGCATGCATCATCGATAAAACTTATTTAAGAAAGAATAAAAAATTAAGTCTGAAATAGCTTTATATATGGAAGTTTCTTTAATTGGAAGTTGGTTTTTTGAAACCCCCAAACTAGATTTCAAAAGATAAACTAAATCTTTTATTTATAATTCAAAAAACAAAAATCGAAGCCAATTACTCCATAAATCACAAAATCACAATCCAGCTAAAGCAGAAATAGCCATAACGAAAAGGGAGAAAAATTCTTGTCTATCCCAACAATAGTGCAATGGAACATAGTTGTACAGATCTTCCCAAATTATTTAAAAAAAAAATAAGAAACACAAAGGACATATAATCTGCATGAGTATGAGAATTTCAGGACATTTCATGTCCAATTAACACATCTTCTCTCAACTGCTTCTACTACCATTTGAAATGGGGCAAAAAAATAATCAAGCAATGTAACTCTCATAGCATATGTCTTGAGGCATAATAGATTTTATAATACAAGATTAGTGAAAGGGCGTAACATAACATAGAAAAAAATTACTTGATATAATTTGGGAGCGCGGTGAAAATAGGGTAATTGCATTTTTCTACCAAGATCTTGTCATGATTGAATCGTAGAGATGCTAACTCATACTGAAGGCTAAGTTTCTAGTAAGAGCCCTAGGTTTCATACTTCAAGGCAAAGCAAGTTTATATCTAAAAAATTTTTAACCACAAAGAAAAAAGCTTCAAGCATGAGCAAAACAAGCTCCACATCTGCAAATAAACATCCCAACTGTAAGTAATTCTCTTATCTAGATCACTGAGGTGAGGGAAAAAAAAGATTATTAGGTTTTCCAACTAAAAAATAAAATTGAAAAAGATTTAACAAAAATTATAGTCAAAATCAATAAATTACAATAAACGAATGGCGATGGATTTTTTCAACACATATTCACAAACATTACAGCTAAAATCAACAAAATTTCCCCAACTATTTCACCTACGTGCGAGCAAAGAAACTACATCACTGATAGTCTTTCTTTTGTTGATTCTGAGACAAGTTAGTCTCACCAGTTTGTAGTATGAAAATAGACGACAATCACTGAATCCTGAAAATAGATAGCTAAAATTATTGACATGTAATTTTTCGAGAAAAAGGTAGTAATTAAAATATCATAGAGCTGACAACAACCAAATTATCGAAAATGGTTTATGATGCCTATCTCTAAAAGTAGGATATGGATCTAGATTGTAAGTATTAGCATTTTCAAAGAGCAAATCACAGTCTTAAAAGCTTTGCCAAAATATTATCAACACATCCTCAAGTAGTTAAAAGAATAAACAAGAAGTTGGCCAAAACATTGCACCAAATGAGTACTAATTGCCATTTGCCAAGCACGAACTTAGATTATATGTTCCAGCAAAATATGTAGCCTAGCAAGTCAAAAGGAGTTCGTTGAATAGCGCTCAAGAAATTGCCTCATTCAATTTTAGTAGGTTAGAAGAACATGTGACCAAAATTTTATTTTAATGGACTAAATATATGATCATGAGTTTCTTAGGGCTTCCATATCTATGCATGTTTAAGCATATTAAATTATCATTTTTGAATTAAAGTATGTAAAATTAACCACAAATTTATCTCCCATTTACGCAGCCTAATTTTATGTAGAGAGAACTATTTATTATGCAAGATGTGGCCCCCAAGTCATAGACTAAATTTAAAAAGAATATTAATTCATCACCAATGATTAAAAGAAAGGAACCATCATTCAACACAATAATTAGAAGCCGTGCTTCCATAAGTTCAGTGGCCCTGATCAATTTTTCACACTCTATAAAGTAGTTATAATGATTTACTTATGTAACTAAAGTAACCAAAGACCACTAAAGAAAAGTAATCTTAAGCAAATAAAGTTTGAAACTCTATAAAACTATTTCAAATTAAGAATAGTTTGCTAACGTGAGCAAATTTTTTTGGACACTCACACATCACTAAAGTTTGTATTGCACTAAGATCTTTTTGAAACCCCTTCTATATAAGGTTCCATCTATGCCAAAAAGATCATTATAATTATTTTCAGCATCAAAGAATAAAAGATACGCCAAACATAATGTGAGTAATTCTCTAAGATAATAACACTGACAATGTAAAAGGTAGAGATACATTATTCTACATGACTGCTTTTGTGTGTGTGTGTTTTTTTAAACCTCCACTTCCTAGCAAAAATTTAAAAATGGTGTTCAAGAATCAGTTAAATAAACAGGGATGCAGGAGAATGAAATAAATATTAAAAAAACAAAGGATAAAAAATAGATAATTTAATCTATTATAAATTGGTGAAAGAACAAACAGTTGGGAAGGAAAAAAAGAATATGAAAGAAGAACAAGCAATACCTCTTCTTTACTTACTTTCTAGTTGAAAATTGGAGGAAACAATGAAAATCAAAACTGACAGCATCAATGGCCATAGAATCAAAGGTGAAACTCCAACAAAATATGCAGTTCAATGCTCCATCTATGTATTTAAAACAGCTCGATGGACATTAGCAACTATGGCTCAAATCGAAGTGCAAACTCCACGGAAAAAGATCATATCGCCTCATCTAGAAAGAGACAAAGGACATAGGACAAAGTCATGAAATAGAGCAATCAAAACTAAACAGTAAAGTAGTGTAAATTAGGGAAGCCAAAACCTAAATTAGAACCAAAATCAATGGAAAAAGGAAACCACAGCAAAAGGAAAACAAACAGAAAAAGAAAAAACTAGCTATGATAGATGGTGCAGCAGCCCGAAACCCTGCAAATATGCAACAATCAAACAGAAAAATCCAAAATCAGAGTTCGATTTGGAGACTCCAGCTCTCGTGCATTGGGCTTCGTAATTCAATCAGGTGGGAAAATATAACAACTCTCAGTCAAAACACCAAAATCAAAGAACAAGAGGAATCAAACAAATCAAACTGCAATGTCGAACCCAAAAGAAAAATGAAAGACCCTGACAAAGTGGGAAAAAAAGGAGATAATAAGAAAAAATATTTCTTGTTAATATGTGTGTTCCTCTTCTAGATTTTGGAACTGGTAAGTTTCGAAACCCAAAACGTAAAGAGACAAGAAAGAGCTTTGTGGATGAAGTAATGGAGTATGGGTGTTGGCGTGTTGCTGTATGTTGTCAAGAAAAAAAATTTGGAGGAAGAAATAGTAGATGGCAACTAGCAAGAGATGTGAAAAAGAGAAATAAGAGGGGTAAAATAGGAAATTCAATGCCCAAACAATGAAAAACATCATCGTTTCAGCAACACTGTTCCAAAAAACAGTGATGGGACTCATCTTTTATAGAGTAGGATATTAACATAAATGCGACTCTTCAAATCTTGTGTGAAACTTTTTAATTCAATATGGCTTCGATAGTAATACAACGATTGAACATTGCTCATTGTGTAACGTCCCAAAATTTCTTTTGTGTTTGTAAGTTTATTAAGGACAAAATTATTTATTAAGAATAAATTAATAAATATAATATTTTTTAGTTAGCGATTATCCATTAAGGATAATTATGAAGTTTACCCTAGTGTAAAAGTGTAATTAACTGAAAATTTAATTGTAGGATAGCCTTTAAGAGAAACTATAAATAGTTGGAAATTAGAACAATTATTATTATTAAGAAAATCATCAAATTCAGTAACCTTCTGTTCCCTCAAATTCTTTCCAAAGTGGCTGGCCAAGCTAATTACCTGATCAGCCATTTTACATCATCTGGCCATCTAGATAATAGCTTAGCCAGCCAAGTAATATATGGCGAGTAGCATTTACTTGGCCAGCCTTTATTTTACCTGGCCAGCTAGGAAATATGTAAGGCCAGCCAAGTAATATGTCTTACTTGGCTGACCTGGTGAGGAAGGTAATCTACTTGGCTAGCCAAGTAATTCTTAAATCCCTTTTAATGTTCTATAACATAGTTCTAATATAATGATTATACATATGATGTACGGATAGAGTATTCAAGCAGCTATAGAGGTAAATACGATAGAAGCATTGTTAGTACAAATTTTACATGCTTACTTTGTGTTATATTTCTGTATTTAGTGTTTCCTAGTTATGGCTTATGGCTTCTTCATCTTGATTATCTATGCATTTAGACATTTTAATTACTTGAGGAGAGATAAATTATTGTGCGAGTAGTATTGCATATGATTTTGTATAATACGCTGCTTTAATGATTGGTTATCTAGATATATACATGTGTGAGGTGTTGGGAGTCTCACAACCCGCTGACTGGGTATATACATTGGACACGGTTTTGGAGGCCTGAAAGCTGATGGCGTTGGCCCGGCCATTATATAATTGAAATTTTGTAAGTCCTTGAGATCCTAATTAACTGTTTTGAAAACAGTGAATGACACCTTGGGGGTATTCTAAGGCGTGGTATCGAAAATGACGAACATCAAGGCAAGGCATGAGATGATAATTGAGTTGGCCATGATGTTTTGGAGCTCTTGCAGTATATTATATTTGAAGATCAGGGCTCACATCATTGATAGGTTGAACATGTTGATATTTTACTTAGTATTATACTCACGTTAGTTATGTACCGTAGATGGCTCTTCTAGTCAAAGAGGAGATCATTAAGACTTCCAGGATTCTTCGACTTTCAGAGGATCCACAAGAGTTAGGGTCCTTTGGGTAACCACCCCCAGACACGTCGCTATATGAGAACTCAGGACAATGAGGATGTCATGATGATAGCAGAGGATATAGATAACTATGTTTTGTTCACTATACATATCTACTGGGCCCGTACTGCCCGTCATCTTGCACTGTGGTTGAGGTAGAGTAGCCTCAAGTAGGAGTTGTGGTTTTGACTGTTGTAAATATAACTTGTAAATAGGTGTGATGATATATATATATATAAGTGTGACCTAGGTGTGACGTCGACTGACTGTAGTCTAGACTATCACCCTTTTACTACCATTCTATAGGCTTATAAAACTATCTTTAGGGCAGTATTCATTTGATCTGTCAACCATTGTAAAATAGGATAAAGAAGTCAGTCGACATGACTAATGTTTTTACATTAGAGATCTTATGGTGGTGGTTTCTAATAATAAAATTATGTTTTTCAGTTATTTCTTTCTTTTAGCTTTCACCTTGGTTATATGGGGAAAAAACCGATCCTTTATTTTCTTATAAATCATTTGACACCATCATTGACCCTCACCACTGTTGATCGTTAGAGTCAGAACATTTTGGTAAGTACTAGATATACACCTCTATGTATGTGCATGTGTATGCACGAATTTAGTAATGAGATTCATTATTTAACAAAAGCATGATTAATAAATTGTAAACATAAGCGAACTATAGCATAAATTACCGTGGAGGAGGAAATTGCCTATAGAAATATACATAATACCACTATAGTTCTTCATCCTTTTGAGCTTCGCTCAGCTTCTTTGGTATCTCATTGTGTCTTTCTTCGAGATTAGTAAGCCTTAAATTAACCTCTTGTAACTCGGAGGTAACGGTACCGAGTTGAGGGGGAATGGAGTGCAGGTGGCATAGTATTTACTGACCCTACTGTAGTCATGCTGACACTGCTCCTTCCTTTTCGCCTTCTGGGCTCCTCCATTTCAAGTGATCTTCCTGTAATTTGTCCACTTTTCCTTTCGTCCTCTATAGACTTCTCAACAAAAACACCTTAACCTGTAGGTCAAACCTATCTTCTACCATCCTGGTGGCAACCTCCAAAATAAGGAGTAATAGTTTTGGCAACACATATATAGTCAGAAACGTGAAGATGATGAGTAAATTTTACCTTTAGGATTTGAGTTACAAGCACACTAAAATAAAGAGCTCTAGCACCCCTAAACTCTACAACGTCTAACATTCAAGATATAATGGAGTGGCAAAGGTTGGGCAGGTCCCACGTTATAATTTTTCACATAAACCATAAATCTTCATCAGGAACACTTGAATGCCTACCATCATGAGGCCTAAGATTATGAGAGACTATTCCATGAAGGATCCTTTCATCACAAACCAAATCATTAACCCCTAAGGAAACCCAGTTTATGGATGTTAAGTTTGGCCTCTTAAAAAATACTCAGGCAGCTTCTAGTCGATTGAAATTGGAATTATAGAAAGCACCAGAATAGGGAATGTTGGTACTGGAATTCTTATGTAAGGACCCTCTGGTGAGCTGGCGGTGTTAGGACCTCTAGCCACCAGGTCGTAAAGGGCCAAAAGTCAACAACGGTCAACAATTGTAGTGTCTTGGGAGCCGGCTCCGAGAGGTTCATCCAATTTAACGGACTAACAACCAAATGGCCAAAAGACCTAAAGAGCCCGTTTTGGCAACATCTGAGGCAAGTCTCCATTCCTATGTTCTTGTGGTTCAGGACGTCCGAGTGCTATGCTAACGAGCTCACAGTGCCCCAACCCAATGCTGCGACCTGACGAGCACGCCAGCTAAGCACCTGCTAGGAAACGCACATGAGGGACCTTATCGCTTACCGCTGATGGGACTTTAGCATTGAATGCAAGGTAATGGTCACCGGCCACACACATGACTTAAGTACTCATTAGTTGAAAAGTAGAGGTCAAATCCTAGTTGACATGACTCATCGGTCATTCGTATGGGCCCAGCATTAAACGCATGTAATTATCACCCCATAAAACTGGCAAAGGGGGCATTATAAATAGAGGCAAATGAAGCAGAGAAGGGGAGACCATAAAAAATCTCATTCTTCTTGTCTTTCGCACATTTGCTGTCTTTTATTTATTGCAAACATTTCTTGCCTTTACACATTAACCACACAAGCCAATTCAAATACGAATTTCCCGCGAATACAAATATTGTTTGTTGAGTCGAAGGCTAAATTTGATATAAACAAATGGCGCCGTCTATGGGAAACTTTACAAAAACCTGTGCAAAAAACTCCCGTTCAAAGGAAATGAGTGGAAGCACGGCTAGGGGCAGCGTTTTCACAAGATTGGGCCCCAACCCCGATGAGGCCATGGAAGGCCGAGGTCGCTTGAGCCACAGCAACTGAACAAGCATAGACAAAGGAGAAAAAGCCTGACGCTCGCTCGTCCTTGCCAACGCACAATAAGCTTGCCCCAAAAAATTCTTTGAGATTACCAGCTAGCCTCTCAACAGACCTATGAGCTGGGTCAATGGAGAAAATGGTTGAAAGACCTCAGACAAAAATAGTTCGGGGTAAAAGAAGTTTCTAGTCGGAGGAAGCATATGAAACCTTCGACCATTCCTGAGCCAATTCCCGTCCTTCACATTTCTGCAGAATACATCTTTGACTCTCTAAGGGGAAGCCAAATCTTGCTTAAGGAAAAACCCACAAGGAGGAGGGTGAAAAATACAGACCAATCTAAATACTGCAGGTACCATAGGGCCGTGGGGCACGGCGCAAACGACTGCAGGCACCTAAGGCGAGAGATCAAAAGGTTGTTTGGATAGGGATACTTGGGTGGCTTCATAGTAGATCACCAAGGGTTGGAACGGCAAGCTCGTCACTTAGCAGACCTCGAAACCTAAACTCGTAAAAACCGACCTCCTGTCGAGATCTGCATGCTCAGCATCAGAGACCTTGGCGCAGACTGTTCTAGGAGACAGAGGCGAGGTCATGCGTAAAGCCCAGATCTCCTATCACTCACTCGAGAAACATTTTCCTTCCTCTCCAATGAGTTATTTCTGCCATCGCCGCTAGGCTGTCAACAACCAACCAAACCCCTATGTGAGTGCCCTGATCATTACCATGATAGTGTCAGGGGTGGAAATTCAAAGGACCCTGGTCGATAACGGCAGCACTGTGAACATTATCTATTGGAAGGCTATCCAATAGATGAAGATGGATCTTGGGGATATACAGCCCTATAAAGTCAGGCTTCAAGGCTTCACTAAAGACCATATAAAGGCCAAAGGTCAAGTGACGCTCCCTGTTGAATTAGGGGATGGTCCCCGTAAAAGGAAAATTTTGGCAGAGCTCCTTATTGTAGATGCACCTTCAAGCTACAACGCCATACTCAGGCGACCCCTCTTGTACGAGTTTAAAGGCACGACCTTAGTATTTCATCACGTTATAGAGTTCCCCACCACCCAAGGAATTGCGACCATACGAGGCGACCAGCCTGTGTCGCCCGAACTCAACCCAGAATATGTCACTTACACGATACATCCGTTAGAAGTTTATACCCTGGATCCAAGAGTTGGTAATTCTAGGACACAAGTTTGCCCAGGTGATGAGCTTGAGACTGTAAGACTAAGTGACGATATGCCGGAAGTGGAACTCAAAATCGGGGTAGGGTTGAAGAAGCCCATGAGAACCCTACTTGTCCAATTCCTAAAACAGAACCTAAATGTCTTTGCATGGGTCTACGGGGAAATGGAGGGCATTGACCACAGACATGCCTGCCAGAAACTCAACGTCAACCCTACAGCTAAGCCTATAAAACCAAAAAGACGAGCCCTCAATGGTGAAGATATGAAGCGCACACAACGAACTCCAAACACCTGAAATAACTCATAAAAAAGCGTATATCCTCATTTGGTAGCCAATCCCATGCTGGTTGAAAAGAGTAACGGTGCTTGGAGAATTTGCATCGACTTTACAGATTTGAACAAAGCTTGTCCCAAAGACAACTTTCCCCTGCCCAGAATCAACTAAATGGCTGATGCCACTGCTCGACACGAGCTGTTAACTTTTATAGATGCTTATCCGGGTTATCATCAAATTCCCATGCACTTAGGGGATGAGAAACACACTTCTTTTGTAATAGGCAGGGGACGCTATTGCTATAAGATGATGCCGTTCGAATTAAAAAATGCCGGGGCAACTTACCAGCGACTGGTAAACTCCATGTTCAAGAGTCAGCTTGGAAAGACCATGGAAGTATGCATTGACGACATGCTTGTCCAAAGTCTTCGGGCTGAACAGCACATTGAGGAGCTCTCCAGAATGTTCCAAGTCCTAAGAAGCTACAAGATGAAGTTCAATCCAAAGAAATGCTCTTTCGGAGTGGCGTCAGGAAAATTCTTAGGATACATAGTTAACTAGAGGGGAATCGAAGCAAGGCCGGAGAAGGTCAAGGTAATATTTGATATGGAGCCTTTGAAGTCAGTAAAAGAGGTTCAGTGTCTGACAGGGCGAATTACCGCACTAAATCACTTTGTGTAGCGATCAACAGACAAATACAAGCCCTTCTTATAGGCCATTAAAAAATCGAAGGAATTTGCGTGGACAGAGGAGTGTCAGGTCACTTTCACAAAGCTAAAAGAACACCTTTCTTCTCCTTCCCTATTGTCTCAACCACTGATAGGGGTGACGTTGTCCTTGTATTTGGCCATTTTAGAGTCTTCGATCAGCATGGTCTAGGTCAGAATGGAAGGAGTGGCCTAGCTCCCAGTATACTACGTTAGCCACGCTTTACATGAAGCATTGCTCAGATATCTACCTATGGAAAAGATCGCGTAGGCCCTCGTGATCACCTCAAAGAAACTCCAACCCTATTTCCTTGAGCACACAATCAATGTCTTAACCAGCGCTCTCCTGAGACAGGCCCTTCAAAAACCCTCCCTCTCGGTCGCTTGGTCAAATTGTCTATTGAACTCAGTCAATACGACATTAACTACAAGCCAAGGACAGCCATCAAAGGCCAAGCCCTAGCCGACTTTATAGCCGAGCTTACGCCTGTTGAGTCCAGCCCTGTTAGTATAGAACCCTTAGCTTGGGAACGGTACACTGATGGATCCTCCACAAGCCATGCCTTTAGAGCTCGAATTGTTCTGATCAGCCCGACAGGGAATGATTACTACCAAGCTGTTAGATTTGGTTTTGCTGCAACTAATAACGAGGCGGAATACGAAGCAGTTTTGGTAGGGGTTGGCATGGCAAAATCAATGGGCGTCAAAAGATTGAACATTAAAAGTTACTCCCAACTTTTTGTAAAGTAAACAAGTGGAGTTTACACGGTGTGAGGGGAAAAATTCTCCCAATACCAGAACAGGCTGCTAGAAGAACTGGGGATCTGGATCATTTCAAAATCAAGTAAATCCCTCGAGCTAAAAATAGCCACGCCGATGCTTTAGCAAAGCTTGCGGCCAGCAAGGGAGCAAGCGAGCTCCAAAGCATCCCGATCGGCTCGATGAGCTAGCAACCTCGTCAATCGACAAAGCGGGAGCGGTAACAGCAGAGATAAACTAGACAAGCAACTGGATGGACCCTATCATCCACTTCCTAAAGGAAGGAGTGCTCCCTAGCGTGGAGGCCAGGAAACCTAGACACCAGGCTGATAGATTCTCGCTCATTGATGGAAAGCTATACAAAAGAAACTTCGCCGAACCACTGCTAAGATGCTTCACACCTACGGAAACACGGGCCATACTGGAAGAAGTACATTCTAGGGTTTAAGGCAACCACTCAAGCGGACAAGCCCTAGCAACACAAATACTAATGCAAGGATATTTTTGGCCTAGAGTTAGGTAGGATACGATTGACTTCGCCAAAGCTTGCGATAAATGCCAAAGTTTCGCTCCCCTCATTAGGAGCCCGCCAGAAGAGCTAACCTTAGTCGTAGGGCCATGGCCTTTCGCGAAGTGAGAGGATAGATCTCATTGGCCCTCTCCCGAAAGGCAAATGGGGAGCTTATTTCGTTATCATTGCAGTCAACTACTTCACAAAATGGGTCAAAGCCAAAGCCTTGGCCACCATCACGGAATAGAAAATAACGAGCTTCATCTGGAAATCAATTGTATGCAGATTCGGGATCCCAAATGTCATAGTCATGGACAATGGCAAGCAATTTGACAACACGAGATTTAGAATATTTTGTGAAGAATTAGGTATAAAGAATTTCTACTCCACCCTACATCACCCACATGCTAACAGACAAGTCGAGGCTGCCAAGAAAATTATTGAATGGCCATTAAAAAAGCATTTGGAGGCCCTAAAAGGAAGCTAGACTGAAGCGCTCCCTGCAGTGTTGTGGTCCAATTGAACGACCTGTCGAACTTTGATTGGTGAAATGCCTCTCTCTCATATACGAAATTGAGGCAATGATCCCCATCGAGTTAGATGTCCCTACCTCCAGGGTAGCACATTTCAACAAAATGGGAAACAACAAGTGCCTTGCCAATGAGCTCAACCTTATTGCCGAAAAAAGAGAGTTGGCTGAAATCAGAAATATACGGCATATAAATAGAAGTGTGCCAGGTTTTACAATACCAAGGTTAAAGTATGTTGTTTCAAAGCGAGAGACCTAGTCTTGTGCAAAGTATTCCTCTCCACTAAGGAACCAGCCCAGAAACCCTAAGGTCCAGTTTGGAAGGTCCCTATCGAGTCAAGTGAATCCTGCTAAATAGGGCTTACGAGCTCGAGGGCATGCAAGGGAATGAGTTGATGTACCCTTGGAACGCCGAACACCTGAAGAAATACTACCAATAGCTATGTATTAACTCTAAAAAGCCTTGTGCCCGGAACTAATAGGCCATACGGTAAATTAAAGTTGCTTTCACAGGACCTTGGATTTCTGCGTTATATAATTCATGTATATCTGTGTAGTTCGTTTAAAGCATCACACCCACATTTCTCAACAACCTCAAATAAGACAAACCTATGACTAAGTAAAGGTTAAAGTGACCAAGGCAGGAATAAGGTTCTTGCCAGTGACCAAATACTTGTCTGAAATAGATTTAACTTATCGGCACGAGAAACAACTAAAATAAGCTTTAAATCAACAACCTCACATCTAGGTCAATGGCTATACGACCAAGGTCAAGGCAAGCCCTCGACTAGCGACCTAACACTTACGATAATAATGACCTTCTGGTTATGCGTCCTAACCCTTTGGTTTGTGGATTTGCCCAAAGGCATTGTATAGTTGAGGACGAATCAATTTAAACGACAAACATTTGTATAAAAAACTTTTTCATTTCATAAGTATAGGGAGATCTCAAAAATAAAGGAAGGTAAAGCTTCAGGCCTAATCTCTCGGACTAGGGACCTCAATCTCTTCACTAACAGGAGCCTTAGCCTCGGCATCCTCATCTTTTGAGCTCTCATAGCCGCAGTCGTGCTTGAGCTTGGCTACCTATTCTTTCAGGAAATCATGGTCGTACTCAGGTTGGGCCTTCACCATCTCTTCTAGAACCCCCTTGGCCATCTTGTAATATAGCCTGGTGTTAGCTTGCTTGTTGTAACACCCCAAATTCTACGCACCTGAGATGTTAACAATATTTTCTTTCTTATTAAAATAACCAAATTAAAAGCTGGTAAAATATGCGGAAAAATAATTCTCGTAATCTTGGATATATTATCACAAAAACTTATTAATGTCAAGAAATAGAGAATTTAAAATATCCATGAACAAGTAAAAATGTTTAATTCATTCCAAATAAATTTCTAAATTAATTCGATGCCACCACTGTTCAACGCCTCTCCTCTGATTCTGAACCTATAAAATGTTATAATTTGAAAGGTTGAGTATTTCATAGAAATACTCAGTAGTCTTGGTGCAAATTAATTAACTCATACCATAAATACACATATAAACATGCAACTACATGAATATATCTCAGAAAAGTTCTTTACTCAAAAACAGGCATCGTATGGTAAATGCAGATTTCCGACTCTCGTCTCATGCTATAAATTATATAGATACTAGCGCATAGTAATCAAGTATTGCATGCATAGCATAAATATTCTCGTCTCGTAAGCAAATAAGCTCATGCATATAATAAACACATAAATCACATATTCACATGCATACTGATAACAAAGATCAATTAATTTTGTGCATACTTTTGGAAATAACTTTTTTTAGAAAAATGAGACCACCTTAAACTTTATGAGCTGGACAACCTTTGCAATATCTTACTTGCTTATGAATCTTACGCCTCATCTAGCCGAAAATAAAATAAATTATTTTAGTATTGAAGAAATAATACTTTATGAAAAAGGAAATAAACTTTACGGACTAAATTAAGACTCTGAAATAGTTTAGGACTGGGACTAAAAGATGGATGACAAACTTTAGGGTTGAAATCTATGATACAAAAAATTTTGAAACCCTTTTTGATGAAACTGAAAACTTTAGGATTGGAATAAATAAATCTGGAACCCGGGGATCTGACTTTTGAAATTTCTGAAAACCTGGGGACTTGAGTGTAAAAATCAATTAAATATAACACCAACCCGAAGTCCTTACCCCAGACTTGACCTGCCCAATTTAAGACATCAAGAACGGAAGAAGCAGAGAGTTCCAGTGTGTGATTGTGGAGAAATTTGGATGCCGGCGGTAAAAGAAATCGGAGAGTGGCAGAGTGGAACATGACTGGCCAAGGTGTTTTGGCCTCGAGATTTGGTGGTCTCAGCTGGTGGGTTAGCACGACAAGGCCGGAGCGTGGGGCTTCAGATTTGCGGTCGTGGTTCTAGCGAACACGAGTTCGCCAGTTGGGATTCGACTAAGGGATGGAGGACATGGACATCGCGGTGGTGCAAAAATTTTCTGGCATGGCTGCTGCGAACCACGCCGGTGGTGGAATGGTGGTGCTGTGTGCATGTATACACACGTATATATATATGTGTGTGTATCAAAGTGTGTGCATGTTGGTCGTGCATGTGTAGAATTGGATCTATGTGATATGTGAACTGCCCTCTTGGTGTATGTGTGTCTATGGGTGTAATTGGTCTGTATCTATCTATAGATTAAAGAGCAAAAGAAACTGCCTTGTCGTGGGAGAAGAGAAAAAAAATTATACCAAAGTCTAGCTTGAAAACAAGGACTGTGAATTTGCTAAAATTTTGGTTGGAAGAACATATGAATTGGGCTATATCTATAGGCTTAGTGTTCTAGTTTATCTAGAAGAGGTTTACATTGAGTTGAAGTGTGAATTGATAGGAAATCGAATTCTTGGCTCGAATGGACTGTGAATTTGGAAGAAAACAGTCTAACTGATGCTGAAGAGTGATAGGATTTGTTTTGTTTTAAAAGAGCTCTGAAGCTTTATAAAATAGATATAATGTATTAATTAAAATAGATCATTAATTAAAATGATAAAATTATTTTAGACTTAATGTAATAGTTGAAATTAAAGTTATTTTATTTATTTTATTTTTTTATGACTAAACGAGTGTGAACTAAAACGAAATTGGCGAGATTATGTCGACGCGTAATTATTTAACAAAATTTATTTCTAAAAATTTCGGGCCGCTGCACTTGTACTCCTCTGAGCTCTTGTACTTGGCTACCGCCTCTTTGCAAACTTTGGATCTCGGTCAGATACAATGGAAACTAGTATTCCATGTAGTTGGACAATCTCTTTGGCCTATAGCTGTGCCAACTGATCACCACCGAGGATCATTCGAACTGGCAAGAAATGAGCCAATTTAGTAAGCTGGTCAGCAATAACGCATATAGCATCATGACCCTTGACTGATTTTGGAAGTCCTACAAAATCCATCGTGATTTTCTCCTACTTCCACTTAGGTATATCCAATGGATTCAATAAGCCTGAGGGTCTCTGATGCTCAGCTTTGACTTGCTAACAAATCATGCAATGTCAGACAAACTTTGCAATACTCCCCTTCATGTTCCTCCACCAGAAGAAATCACACAAATTGCCATACATCTTTGTCCTACCTGGATGCACTGTGTAAAGGGCCGAATGAGCTTCTGTGAGAATTTCATTCCTAATCTGCTCATTGTTTGTGACACGGAGTGGACCCCTAAAAATCAGTGCTGAGGCTGGGGCAATCTCGAATCCTGGTTGCCGTGAGGTCCCTACTCCAGACCTAATATTTTCTAGATATTTGTCATCCTTATGGGCCACTACAATCAGATCTCTTAAGTCTGGTTTAACGACTAAGTTTGCTAGCTTGCCAGACCTCTGGGTTGATGGGCTTTGCACCTCAATCCTTAAATTCTGAAAATCCCAAATCAACTGATCCTGAATAGTACCCAACATTGATAGTTGCCCGGCATTCTTCCTACTCAATGCATCTACCACTGCATTGGCTTTACCCAGATGATAAAGAATAGGACAGTCAATCCTTTACCAACTCAAGCCATCATTGTTGTCTCATGTTCAGCTCCTTTTGGGTAAAAAAATACTTCAAGATTTTGTGATCTGTGTATATCTCGCTTTTGCTCCCATACAAGTAGTGACACCATATTTTTAGAGCATGCACTACTGCTGCAAGCTCCAAGTCGTGAGTGGGGTAGTTCTGCTCATGTGTTTTCAACTATCTTGAAGCATAGGCTACCACCTTTCCGTGATGCATGAAGACACATCCCAAACCGTGTTTAGACATATTGGTATAGAAAACAAATCCTTCAGCACCATCAAGAATAGTCAACACTGGAGCTGATATTAATCTCTTCTTTAATTCCTGAAAACTATGCTTACACTTGTTCGTCCACTGAAAGTTAACACCCTTTCAGATGAGTTGAGTCATAGGTCCTGCAATCTTAGAGAAACCCTTGACGAATCGCCATTAGTAGCCAGCCAACCCTATAAAGCTTCTCACATCTCCGGCATGAGTAGCTGTCAACTAGTGTGTCACGGCCTCAACTTTAGAAGGATCAACTTCAATACCCTTGGCTATCACGACATGACCTAAGAATCCAATCCTCTCAAGCCAAAATTCACATTTCCTAAATTTGGCATACAACTCTTCTGCTCTCAAAGTGCCCAGCACAATCCTCAAGTGCTCCTTATGTTGTTTTAGATCTTTCGAGTAAACCAGTATATCATCGATAAAGACGATGACGAACTTATCCAGGTACTAGTGAAAGACTTGATTCATCAAATCCATGAACACTGTAGGAGCATTCGTGAGACCAAATGGCATCAACCTGAATTCATAGTGTCCATATTGGGTCCTGAATTCCGTCTTAGGTATGTCAACTGGCTTGATCTTTAACTGATGATATCCCGATTTGAGATCGATTTTCAAGAATACTGCTGCACCTTTCAGCTGATCGAATAAGTTTTCAATCCTAGGAAGAGGATACTTATTCTTTATCGTCAGCTTGTTGAGTTCCCGATAGTCGATGAACATTCTCATGCTGCCATCTTTCTTTTTAACAAATAGAACAGGTGCTCCCCAAGGGGATACACTTGGTCGGATGAAACTCTTTTCCAATAACTCCTTCAGTTGAACTTTCAATAATTGCCATAGTTAAACCTCCATAAACTAGTTATTCTTCTAAACAATCTGAATTTTATTTCTAATTAAATTCACTAAGTACAAGATTATCATAATCAAGAAATTAACTTTTAATTTCTCTAACATAGCTCTTTTGGCTTTTCTCCAACTCAAATGTCCTTAATCTAATTTATGAGTTCATGTTTTGGTTCAAATAGCCCAACTCACAATCATTAACCTATAGCCACCAAGTATTCAAATTACTTTACGCCACATGGTTGTCTTCCATTCAACCCTTTTAACCAGTGTAGCCCGTTGCCAAAATTGAATATCTATATAATTTCCCACTCACTCCTTTGACCACAATTAGATCCTTCAGCAGCCCAGGGTACCTGTTCTCTTCTCTCTCCATCACACCAAAATTTCTCTGCATGTGTAGACACACATACGTAGAAACAAAACACATGCACCACAAGCATACATCACCATCTTCACACCACCTTTTTCAACTCTTTCAGAAAATAAACAACCTTCATCATCATCTCCTCTATACATTACGTACACAAGAATATATCTCCATCTTTATTGTTCATGTATCCATAAATGCACAAAATACAATTTCTTACATACATTCATTATATATACATACAGTCAAGCATGAAACTCAAAGCAAGCAAGAAGATTACAATACCTTTTCCTCTTGCCGACCTCACACCACTAGCAGCTCTCTAACTAACAATAAACTTGCTAGAAAACGGTGACCCCCCTCTTGGCCCTCTTCAATGACCACCAAAACAAACCCCAACCGACCCCAAAACTCAAAGCCCAAAACTCTAGATCTTCAGAACCAATTCACAGCTGTTGTGAGTCAAGAAGTTTACTAGAAAATGAGTTTTTCAAAATGAGCTTCTACCAAAAAGTTCAACCATTCGTCCAAATATTTACCTAGATGCGTAGATCTCGTGAAGGGAATCATTTTCCCCTAAGTTTTGTTGTCAAGACCATGATTTTTTGCCAGAAAATTTGCCCAAGAAAAACCCCCTGCTTCCATTGTTCTTCTGCTTGTAATGTCTATTTAGAATTAGGGATGGGGGTTGATTTTGTAAATTTAAAGAGTAAGTGTGTTGACACAGGGGTCCTTAAATTTTTCAGTGCAATAAGTTAATCTCTCATCTTTTAAAGCCTTACAGACTAGTCCCCAAGGTTCTAAAAATATTTAACAAAGTCTTTTAAGTTCTACTTTGAACTATTTCAACCGCCGACCTTCAGAGTTAGCTTACATGGACATATAAGTTCTAAGATGTGATATTTCAGTCCCTATAAATTTTCAGCTTCTTCTTTTCAGTTCTAAAACTTATGATTTAACTTCTATTAGTCCCTAATCTTAGTTCTCTCCTAATTTAACCCTCAAAATCATTTGAAACACATATTCAGTCACATTCCACACTTTCAATTGTTTCACTTTAGCCCCTAAAGCTCTAGCTTAATTAATTTCATTTGTTGACTAGATGAAGTTCTTGGGCATTTCGTAAACTAATTTCAAGACTCTTTATTCAAAAACCCTTTTAAGATTGCTCAATATTAATTGATTTGTGTTGTGAGTGCTATATATAGATACGTGATAACAAGAATTGCATGTTATATGCACAGAATCTCTTGATTATGCACATAATTTGTTTCACTAAGAACTGGGGAATTGCTTTTTCTATACTTAGCTTGCTCTCATATAAGAGTAAGAATAAGAATAGAGAGATCTATTAATGTTGGACTTGCATTTATTGTACAATGCTTGTTCGCGAAAGAATTTAGGGTTCTACCCTAGGCGAATTTGCATGTCTATGTGTACCATTTGCTATATGAATTAATTAATATGCGCTTGAGTCTACTTGGTATTACATATGAAATATTCATTCCTTCCAACTTAACAAATTTCAGGTTTCAGAGCCGACAGTAGAATGACAAGCAGTAGCTATAATTCATATGTGTTATGAAAGATCGATCTTTTGAAAACATATTTATCTTTCATGGAGAGGCAATTGACAAATTCCAATTATTTTGTTACAACTGTCATAGGTTGATGTAGCATGTTTGCCTTATGCACTTTTTAAAACTTTCGTTGAATATTGTCGTTTTCCACATTAAATTATATTATAAGTTAGCAAGAAAAGTCAAACTAACGCTCTGAGCATTGTTAAAAATTTGGGGCGTTTCAATTACGACAGGATAGTTCCGATCAGGACTCTTTTAGAGGGCATGCAAGCGGGTCAAACGCAGAGAAAGAAGTTAGTAGTTCCAAGTAGTTATTAGGACAAAATTTGGTTAAACCTTGTATTTTAGTAGTCCAACATAGTTCTTGTCCAAACATGTTATGTAAAATTCCCAAAGCACTCTAATGCCCACCTATAAATAGAGCCCATGGGTGCCTAAGGGGAGAGGCTTTTTGGGCCTAAAAAGAGAGAATTTAGAGAGAGAATTCTCACAATATATTTGTGTAATGCCGAACACAAATTCCTAATCAAACCATTTTGGTCTCACGCTCATATCAAACCTTGCTTTGGTTAGGAATCCCAATCAACCCTCACCACCACATCATGCACACTTTACTGACTTAGGTCCATGCCAGAATCCAACGATTAGCGCTAGAGTGAGGGCCTCACTTTTTGATGAGTAGGGCTCATACCAGCATCTCAGATCACCCCATATAAGGATCTTGCAAAAAAGATGGTGAAAAATTGCGTCCCACTAAGTAACCATGACGAAAGTCACCTGGTTCCTCTAGAACAACAACATGGAATAGGTGAAGCTAACTAGCACAAACATGCCAACCCTGAGCTTGGAGTTCTCTAGGTGAAGCTAACAGCCCATCAAGCCAGAACACAGCATCTTGCTTCCAACAATATCTACATAGGGGAAAACTGTCACGTTGATAGATTAGGACCAGATAGGTCAATGAGCAGAGGAACAAGTCCTTTACCCAAGCTCAGACCTTAACAACATCAATCTCATCATCAATAGGCTACAGGAAACCAATGGGACATGCAAAACCAACAGTATGATAATGTGCTTCCCCTATTCCTAATCAGTGGAGGAGATGAGGAAGAAATTGAAAGGCTACACAAGAGGCTGGTTGAACTGGAAAGTCAACAACGGAGGATATTTCAAAATGAGAAAGCCATAGCCCCATCACCCTTTACAGCATGTATACAAGCCTACCCCAACATAGAAAAGGTTAAGACCCTGAATATCACTGTATATGACCGGACCACTGACTCGGTCAGCTGCATCCACAAGTTTACATCATGGATGGAGCCATCATGTATACAACATTCCCGACTACGCTTGGTGACCGAGCCCACCACTAGTTCTAAGCACTTCCAACTAGATCAATTCACTCTTGGTCAGATCTATTGTCTCAATTTATGGTAAACTTAATGGGATCAAAAGTTTGAATGAATCCAAAGGAAGCTTTGTTAGCTGTTAAGCAAGGAAATGATGAAAAGTTAATTACCTAGCTTGGTTCAACAAGCAAGTAATGGACACTGATCACGTGTCTGATGATGCATCTTATTAGCAGCAACCTTAGGTCTACTACGTAACTCAAAGTTCTAGTGGTCAGCCTATGAAGACGGCCCAAACACATATCACGATCTCTTGACTAGGGTAGAATAGTACATTGTAGCCAAGAAAGCTAATACCGCCATGTTGGGTGATAAAGTTAACAGGGAATAACAAAAGAAGGACAAGGAATGAGAGTTTTTTAACCACAATGGGAATCAAGATAGTAAGATTGAGAACTGGGTGGTTGATCATTTCAGACCATAGCAATTGAAGCCAGAGCCCAGGTGATAGCCCACCTATAAACATCACACTAGATAAGACATTCTAGAAGAATACATCACATCTAAAGCCCAGCAAGTACTGCAAGTATCACTCCTCGATAAGACATTCAATTTACAACGTGAGATCCAGTGCTTGATCGACATGGGTCACATGCACGATTACTTGCAGTAGACATTCTTGTATTGATTAGCTGAAATCAAATCATTGAAGGCTAATGAGACTAGAGGCGACGCCTGATCAGAGAAGCATGTACTAGTTATCAGTTGGCCACTTTTGGTATGACTCTAGAAGAGGTAGTGAAAAAGTCTTTCGAGTTCATGGAGGCAGATGCAGAAGGGGTCATACACCCCCAGATGGTGTCCTAGTTATAACTATGCCACTACCAAGGGTCTGAATTCACCAAACCCTGGTCGACAATGGAAGTGCAGTAAATGTCTATTTTAGCAAATGTGCCAGCGAATAGGTCTATAGGAGCACTATCCTTGGACATAGTGGAGAACGATCTAGGGTTTCACGGGTCAATATATAACTCCTTGGGGTCAGATAACATGGATGGTTGAGTTAGATGATAAACCCAGAGTGTGTTGGACTCTAGCAGATTTTATTGTGATTGATGTGAATTCAAACTGTAACACAATCCTAGGATGAACTATATTGTCAAAATTCAAGGCAAAAACTTCAATCTATCATTACAGAAGTTTCTGACAGCTCATAGAGTCGGGTGATACGGGGTAATCAGAGGATGGCAAGAGAATGTAATATGGATATACTCTCCAATCATGTCACCACACTTAAACATAAGCAGAAGTCGGAAGAGAGTGACAACCCACCTCGACCCGAGGTTGGAAGGCCTCTAAGAAATCAGAGCAGAACTGACAGAGGCCCTGGTTAATTATCAATGGATGAAATGAGACTTGAGATCCAGTTGGGGAAGAAGGCTGACATAAAGGAACCAGTGGGATTAGAGCTCATTTCTTTCTGCATGGCCTCATCAGGATTTGGCACACATGAGTTAGCCTTCTCATACGTTAAACACTAATCCAAATGTGAAGCCAAATAACAGAAGATGCTACCTTTGAATGGAGAACGCTATGAGGCCTTGGCAACAAAAGTCATTAAGCTCCATGGGAACCATTTATTTGAGAATCAAAGTACCCTGTTTATATGGCTAATCTGGTCCTTATCCTGGATTGATCAGATGGTTGATGCAATAGTCAAACATGAACTCTTGATCTTCATGAACGACTATTTAGGGTATAATCAGATTCCAATATATGAACTAGGTTAGGAACACACTTCATTTATCACTAATCATGGGTCATCTAGATGCTATTTGGGTTAAAGAACGTGGGTGCCATGTATCAAAGGCTAGTGAATAAAATGTTTGCTGACCAAATTTCCAAGTCAATGGAAGTTTACGTTGATGATATCTTGGGTAAGAGTACCCAATTGAAGTCAATGGGGCATTGAAGCCAATCCTAACAAAGATTAGGGCACTACTTGACATGCGCCCGTCGACCCGAATAAAGGAGGTGCATAGCTTGATAGGAAGGGTAGCATTATTTAGCCGTTTCATTACACATTTGATGGATAAGTTAAACCATTTTTTGACATTCTCCACCGGAACAAAGATTGTCAGTAGACCAAAGCATGCCAAGAAGCATTTGACACCCTTAAGTGACACTTGGCAACACCTCTGATTCTGTCTAAGCCATAAGAGGGAGATATACTTACCCTATACGTGGTTGTGTTAGGCGCAATTGCATGATCTGTGTTGGTTGGAACTAAGGATGACATTTAGAAATAGGTATACTCTATTACGAAGCATTAAAAGAGGCAGAGTTTTGATATCTACCCATTGAGAAATTGGTGTAGGCATTACTGATCTCAACTAGAAAACTCAGACCTTATTTCTTGCAACATGGGATGGAAGTACTCACCAAATATCCTCTATGAAAAGTGCCAAAAGCCGGATACCTCTAGGAGGTAAATGAAATAGTCTGTGGAACTAGGACAATTTGACATCATCTTTAAATGACAGACATCAATGAAAAGTCAAGCTATGGCTGATTTTCTAGCTAAATTCTCACAACCACTCAAAGTAGCAGTTGACTGATCTGAACAGTAGAGCTTCTTTATTGATGGATCAACAACCGACAAGTGTTCAGGTGCAGGCATCGTGCTAGTAGGATTAGTTGATCAGACTTATTGCCAAGCCTTACGATTGGGTTCCCAGCCATAAACAACAAAGTGGAGTATGAAGCACTCATTGCCTGATTGAACATGGCTAAGTCTTTAGGAATCATCCACATCTTTGTACATAGCCACAGCTAATAGTGATTTAGGTGAATGGTGATTTCAAAGTAAAGGACCTACAACTAGTGCGATATTGTGAGAAAGTAAGAGCTCAGGCCAAGAATTTTGCCTTTTTATCGTTCTAGCAAATCCCGCGTGCCCAAAATACCCATGCCGACACATTTGCATGATTGGCCACAAGCGCCGGCACTGAATTCCTTATAAATGTGCCTATTAAAAGGAGAGACCAATGTGCATTGGACAGGGCATACCAAATCAACGTCTCAGCTATGCATCCTATAGGGTGGAAGGATGAAATTATGCATGTAACACCCTTAAATACTCTAACATTTCTATATTCCTTAAGAAGGGGCCTTTTAAATATTGTAATACATAAAAATTTGTTTATAAATAATAAACTAGTTGAGTCAAAATATATTTTCCTAAGATTAATTTAAGGCATATAGAATTTACTTTCAAAGTGCTAGAATATATTTGTAAGATAATTTATTAATGATGTATTTGCTCAACTATGAATAAACTTTGCTTCTTATAAGGGCTAGAAAGACGTGAGCACTGCCATCTTATAAAATACTTTACTTTTATAAAATAGCACTAATTATTTTAAGAAAAAAGCATTTGTAAGCTTTAGGGTGCCTCCGGTAGCAGACCCTTATTGCCTATGGTTAGGATTCTCGTACACTGTTAGAGCCCACCAGTTCTGAATCAAAGCCGCTAGGTTTACCCTTATAGATGGAGAGTTGTACAATTGAGGGTTTTCTTAGCCCTTACTCTAGTGTTTGTATCAAGATGAGGCGGACTATGCTTTGTTGGAAGTCCATTGCGGAGTTTGCGGGAATCACACAAGAGGGTAGGCTATCACCTTCAAGATACTGAGGCAAGGATACTACTGGCCCATAATGAAGAAGGATGTGATAGAACTTGTCCAAAGGTGTCACAAATGCCAATTTTTTGCTCCGGTCAATAGATCTCCATTAGAGGCGCTTAATCACATCTGGACCCAGTGCCATTCTCACAGTGGGGAATTGATTTCATTAAACCACTCCCGCCAAGGAAGGGATCAACCCAATACATCATCGTTGCCGTTGACTATTTTACAAAATGGGCGGAGGCTGAAGCATTGGTTCGCATCACTAAACAGAAGACCACAAACTTCATTTGGAAATCTATCATCTGTCATTTGGGGTCCCACATGAGTTCGTCATAGATGATGGTAGGAAATTTGACAATGTCAAATTTCAGAAGTTTTACCAACAATTGAAGATCAATGAATGGTGAAATAATACTTACATGGGTATGGAATTGTAAGTGAATTGGTGTTGAGATGTTTGATAGTGATGTTGTTGGGGTGATTTGTAGGAAAGGATTTAAAGAATAATAATAGAATAAATATATAAAGATCATAATATATTAGTTAATGATACTATATTTCGTCTTATTTACTTCCTTTTATTTATTCCTTCATAGAAATTATCATATGACCACAAAAATATATATACATGCACAATTAATTATGTGTTTCCCCTTATGGGCCTGAAAAATAATAAATATATTTTCATGATGAAAATTTTGGATGGCGAATCATACTGAATCATCTACTAACAGAAATAATCAAGAGGCATTGGTGGATTGTTTAGCGGCACTGGTAGAGACTCAATTTCAACAATTAATGCAACTTCTATGACCACAAAATGGTCCAAAATTAGATGTCAGTGTTGGGGAAACATTTAGGAAATTGAATCTACCAATTTTTTATAGAACTGTAGACCCTATGAAAGCGGAACAATGACTCAGGACTACTAAAAACATATTTAAGTTTGCACTCTACATGTTTGATAAAATGCTCACCAAACTTTGCTTTAAATCTTTCCACGCTAATGATGCATTTCTTATGTTGATTATAACAAAAGTTATGATGCAAATATATAAATAATTAACAAGTATTGATGAACAAATAGATTTTTGTTATCAAACAATGAAAAACTCTTTGATTAAGAATGTGATGCAAATATATATGTAATTAACAAGCATTGTTGGTCAAATATTTAAAGTAATCAAATAATGTAAAAATTCTTTGAAATGTAAGGTAAAATTTCCTTAGGAAAAACAAGCCACTCTTGTTTTCAATATCTTAATAGACCATTAGTTATGGATCAAAGTTGGATGTATGGGAGATGTACCATACCAGAATATGTGAACGGATTTGAAGTGTTTGTTAAATTTGCTGAGGATAATAGAAAAATGAAACAAGAAGAATTGAGGGCGTGTCCCTATTGTGATTGTAAAAATCTGAAAAGGCTTCGTAGCTATGTGGAAGTGAAGCATCCTTTGATTAGGCATGGTGTTAAAGAAGGTTATATGTGGTAGGAATGGTATGGTGACAGTTTACTTCCTAGAACAGGCACCTATAATAATAAAGGTGTTCAGGAGGAGAAAAGTGATGAGATTAATATGGACAACGAGGATAATGATGTCTGAAATGATCATATAGATGAAATAATGCGTGATATCCAAGATGATTCCATTGAGGCGCCGAATATATTCGATACCTTGTTTATTGATTCTAAAAAGCCTTTGTTTCCTAAACGTTTTATAATTCACAAATTTGTCTACTATGTTCAAATTGTATAACTTGTAAGCAAAGAATTGGTGGAGTGATAAGAGTTTCACAGTATTATTGGAACTTTTAAGAGACATGCTTCCAAACAATAATGAGCTTCCTAGTTCAACTTACGAGGTAAGAAATTGTGGTGCCAGTTGGGTATGGATTTGAGAGGATGAACACATGTCCAAATGATTATGTATTGAATTAGAATGAGTACAAGGACTTACACGTGTGTCCAAAGTGTAGGGCATCACGGTATAAAAGAAAGGATGGTAATGATAAACGTGAGGATAAGAAAGGCCCTCCGACAAATGTGTTAAGATATCTACTCTTAATATCGAGATTCAAATGTTGGCTTACAGAATACAAAAGATGCAAAAAATATGAGGTGGCTTGCTAAATGGCAGAACAAAGACGAAAAACTGAGACACCCGCTGATTCTCCTCAGTGGACAAACATAAACATGATGTTTCTTGAATTTGGTGGTGAAGATAGGAATCCTAGGATTATGTATAGATGGAATGAGCCTTCACAATAATATGAGTAGTCGACATAGCACTTGGTTGGTTCTTTTGGTGCGTTACAATCGTCCTCCTTAGTTATGTATAAAGCGTAAGTATATCACAATATCATTGCTAATTTCGAGGCTTAAACAATCGGGAAATGACATAGATGTGTACCTAACGCCACTCATTGAGGATTTGAGATTTCACGGAATGAAGATGTCTCAGTGTTTGATGCACATAGCAAGATGCCCTTCATATTATGTGCAATGATATTTTACACCATAAATGACTTTCCAGCATATGGTCACTTATAGGGCTATAATACCAAAGGAGCTAAAGCATGCCCCATTTGCAAAGAAACAATTGATCTTTGTTGAGAAACTACAAGAAAAATGTGTATGAGTCATCATGCCTTTCTCCCACCTGACCATCCTTAACAAAAGAAGAAAAAGACTTGCAATGGGAAATGTGAGACTTGAGTTGCCCGTTTGCCGTTAACAAGAAAGAAGGATTATGAAAGAGTTAAAAATATTAATTTTATTTTTGGAAAAACTTTTAGGCCTCCCCAGAAAAGTATTTGGAAGAAGAGATCTATATTCTGGGATCTACCATACTTGAAGCAATTGAAAGTAAGATATTGTATCAATATAATGCATATGTAGAAAAATGTTTATGACAGTATCATTAGGACATTATTGAACATTCCGTCAAAGATGAAACATGGCATCAAAGTTAGAAAAGACATGGTAGAAATGGGATACAGGACAAGTTAGCACTGTAGAAATCAGGAAAGCATATGTATTTGCCCCCAGATGTCTAGACAAGAGAGAACAGGTTTTTTTGAGTGCCTAAATGCTATTAAGCTTCCATCTGGCTATTTATCAAACATGAAGAGAGTTGTATCGATGAACGACTTGAAATTTGTTGGTGTCAAGTGTTTGTCAATTGTAAGCGAGGCAAGTCATAACAAAGCTTTACTTCTTTTCCAATGCAATTTGTAGTGAGGTTGTTGACCTGCGGGCGTTGGATGATTTGCAAACCAATGTTATCACTCTATGTTAGTTTGAAATGTATTTTCGGCCATCATTTTTGACATTATGATCCACTTAATTGTTCACTTGGTGAGAGAAAATAATGCTTGTGGTCCGGCTTTCATGAGGTATATGTATCCATTCAAGAGATACATGGGTATTTTGAAAGGACATGTGAGAAGCTAATCTCTACTTGAAGGGTATTAAAGGTTATGTTGTACCAATGGGACGACTCGAGGGTAAAGGTATGATTGGATTCAAATCAACCATGCCCAGCGCTGAAATACGAGATAAAGCACATCTCTTTTTTTTTAGCACCTTACTGGGGTTTACCCATATTTTGACGGACACATGTCTATTTTAAGGCGAGAAATCCTTTGAAAGTTAAAGGTGCCTGAATAACGAACATAATTTCTCATTTATAAGATAGTTCAAAGATAAAATGATGCAACAGTTGTCACAATCATTGAGCACCATTACTGAAGCACTAAAATGGTTGGCGTACAGCCTAAGAGTGGATGTTTCTTCTTTTGAAGGATATGTCATTAATGGGCATACATTTTCACAAAATGTCAAGATGATAAGAGTATGTGCAAAATTATAGAGTGACGTTGGTAGCACTGTCAATAGAATATTCAGTACTAGAGATATCGGGCCGGTTGATACGACAACGTCATATTATAGTGTCATTGAAGAAATTTGGGAATTACTTGATTATAAGGTTCTCAAGGTTCCTTTCTTTCACTCTAATGGACGTTAGTCAGGTGGGCTATCATGATGAGCCTTTCACACTTGCATCACCAGCAAAACAAGTCCCCTACATTGTTGATCCTGCTGAGCCTAAGTGTTCATTTGTCCTTCGAGGCTACACTTCGACGAAACCCCTTCATTCTCTATTAGTATACAACCTGTGCATATAGGGGAAGATAACCTTGAAACAAATTATAGGCATTAGGATCATGGTGAAGGCTTGTGGATTGACTATCACTCGTGACTGTTAATTTCTAATATCTTGTATACGTTTTTCCATGGTTACTTGATTTATTTCCTTGTTATTTTATGATATAATCTATATGCTCTATTGATGGTTACTTGTAATGTTACTTACAACTTTATATTATTATTTATATATTCCATTCATGGTTACTACCGTGGTGTGATTTTGGTAACACTAACTTACTTATGTTTTTATATATATAGGTATGCACTTAGTGTGCCTTCTTGATGGCCTACACTTTAAGTGCATCTAATATACCATCTGCTAGTAAAATGAAGCGGACCAGAGGTGCAACCACTTGTAGGAAATTCAAGAAGAAGCAAGATGAGACAATATCGATTCAATTTGACGAGCTCAAGAGGCTAATGGGGACATGTAGTAAGAAGTTAAAGAGTTATGTGAGGAGTGTGGCTTGGATTCATGTTCAAATAAACTACAGCAATTGGAGGAAAGTTGACCCTGCCCATAAGGACATGATTGGGGAAGATATCAAGGTATCACATCACTTTATATGTAATTAATTAATATCACTTGATCGTTTATATTATTGATAACATCGCATCATATCGTTGTCCCGTAGAAGCACTTCAATGTAGAGAATGATGACATGAAGTAGCCTATATTAAGAGCTGATAGGATGAGATGGAGAGGATTTAAGGCTTTGTTGGTGAAAAAATTCATCAAATAGAAGCATCCCCAATATGAAACTCCATGTCAGCTATATTCTTTCATTAAGATGCGCGGTGGGTGCAATTCAAGAAGAATCATGAGACTGAGGAGTTCACAGTATAATAATGACATAATTTTCATTATTTTCTTATCGCTGAGTAAAAATTAAAATCATGTGATGAGTTGTCTTTTAGGAGAAAAATGAGAAGGTGAAGCAAACTCAAACGCATAATAAGTACCTGCACTTTCTAGGCTCTACCTGTGATGTAGGGATAAGGCCTGAGTTTCTTATTGCAGACTCCTTATCTTCCTCCTCCTTATGTAGGTCAGTTAGCTTAACCTTTTTGATAAAGGATTCACAGCTTAGATTGGGTTCAAGTAAGTGCGAAGAAGATGCCCAATAGGACTTCTTACATCCCCGGTGAAAAAACCAGGGGGAGCAAATTGTAAGTATAAATTTTCATTTTTTCATAATTTAAGTCAATTAACCTCAATTTAAGTACTTATATTTAGTTTTCATTTTGTCTTTGTAACGCCCCAATTTCTAAAAGTTCAAAATGCTACTAAAAGTCACATTTTCATATTTGAATTCAGCGAGTAAATTTTTTTTCTTTTGAAACAGATAAACTGATAAGGTAGAAAATATGCGGAAACATGACAATAATTTCATATACATAATGCCCAAAATGTATGTTTATAGTTGTCGAAAAAGTAATTGATCAAAATATAATACCAACAAATTATTTAGCAAAAGAAGGCATTACATATATAACATTTAGACAAAATCTTTAATTGGCCCCGCTCATCGCGTCAACCATGCCCGGACCCTTAACCTGGAAGGAAGGAAAGTTGGGCTGTGCATAATAATAATATTATACTCAGTGAGGCAAGCTAATTAATCTACGTCGAACCAAATACGCGATCATATTCATAAACTCTACTCTTAAACTTTAAAATTTTCAAAGTTGTACTGTGGGCCATCCCAATGGTCTACTTTTGACCCCGGGCCAATTTTCCGTCCCTGGCAAATTATCTCATGCATTCAAGTCATGACCATAATCAATACATAAAGAAAACACAAGATCAATTAACTAAAATTTGCATAATATAAACCCCACCTCAACAGTCTTGGAATAATTGTGCTTGAAAGGTTGTGCGAACAGTGATGCTACTAAAGCTTTGAATTTAAAGCGCCCTCGTCTAGCAAATAAAAGTTTAAAGTGATTTGGTATGTTTAAATTATCATTGAAATGAGAATCTTAAACTTTAAGGACTTAATTGAATGTTTATGAAAGTTAAAGTGTTAAGATTTTGGATTGTTAAAATGTTTAAGAGTCTAATTGATCATTTATGAATGTTGGAGTTTACAATTAATTTGATTGGTTTAGGATTTAGGATCTTTAAGAAATAATTAAATTCTTTAGGGGTTAAGTTGAAAAATTATAATAGTTAGAGGGCTTCAATTTAGCATATTTGACTAGTTTGAGGGCCAATTTAAGTTGAATTAAAAGCTTAGGGACCAATTATGCAAAACCCAAAAGTCTGGGGTCTAAAATTAATTATTTAAAATGTTTGGGGACCAATTTTGATTTAAATAATAACTTTTGGGTTAACTTAAATGCCTTGGGAATATTATGGGTCAAGACTATTGTTAACCATTAGTTTAGGTCTTATTTATATGTTATTAGAACTTTTAGGGACTGAATTACAAAACCCAAAGGTTAATATCTTGGATCTAATATTTTTTGGTCATACACTGAAGGGAAAAAAGCAGAGCGTATGATGGCAGAAAGAGTTAAACAAGGTTGGACTTTCAAGGGCCAAAATTTCCCACCAAAATCCAGCGATTCGAAGCAAAAATTGGCGGAATAGAAAGCTCTCAACGAGCTCTTCGCATAGAAGTAAGTTTTTAAAAATATGGTGGTGGTTTATGGCGGAGGAACTCAGCGGTCTCGGAGCTTTTCTAGTGAGTATGGTGGTTTTTCGGTCAAGATGTTTACATAATCATGTTCCTTGAGGCAAGAGGAAGCCATATACACCAATTTTGCGGTGTTTGGTGAATGATTGAAGATGAGCCAAAATTTGGGTTTTGCTTTGTTCTTTTTTTTGACAGACACGGTTCCTCTCTTTTTCTTTTGTGTTAACTGATATTTGAGAAGAACAACGAAAGTTGCATATATATATATATATATATATATATTGGAGTCTCTAGTTAATGTAATTGAATTTACATATGGTATACATTACTAGTTTAAATGGGAGCTTGATGAATGGTGTTCGCTTGAGGCAAAAGGGAGAAAAGAGTAATGGTTACCTTCTTGTTGGATTTGATGTATTGCTTGATTTTCTTTTGCTAGCCTTGAGTTTGATTCTTGCAAGAAAGGAAAAATGAAGACTAGTTAGTTGTTGAAGAAGAAGAAGGAGGATGAGGAGGAAAGGATGGAGAGATAAGGGGAGCTTAATTGTTTTTCTGCTATGCTAAAAAGAGCAAGAGAGTGAAAATGAAGTCTTTGGAGGCTTTATATAGTGTGGTGAAACCAAAGGTTTTGGGGACTAAGAATTAGTTTTTGAAGGTTTTTTTCGTCTAGAGCTCAAAATTATTTGGGGTTGAAATCGGTTCCTTAGGTTTTATTTTGATAAGTTGAATTATTTAGGCTGAACCTTGAACTTATTATTGGGTTACAAAATTTCAGTTCTCATAATACCATACGATTCGGCTAGACGAGTATATGAAAGTTTTGAAAAGTCAATGAAGTAGTAGCGACACAAGTTAAAATAATAAAATTAAATTTAAATTTTCTTGGTCGCTACAATCTTCCCCACTAAATTTCAATTTCGTCTTCAAAATTAAACTTACTTGATTAAAGAGGTCCGGATATTTATCCAATATGCCTTTCTCCTTTTTCCAAGTAGCCTCTTCTTATCCATGTCTACTCTACTAGACTTTCAATAGAGGTATATCCTTGTTCCTCAAAACTTGTACTTTCCTTTCAAGTATGGACACTGCAATTTCCTCATATGTCATATCCTTATTAACATCCAATGATATGTGACTGATAATATGACTCAGATCATGAACTTATTTCCTCAACAGCGAGACACAAAACACATTATGCACAATCAAAAAGTCAGATGGTAAGGCTAGCTTTGTAAGCCACGTCACCAACCCTTTCGATAATCTCGAAAGGTCTAATATACTCGGCCGGAGTTTCCCTTTCTCCCCAAATCTGACCACACCTTTTATAGGAGCTATCTTTAAGAAAATTTTTTCAGCAACATCAAACTATAATTCCTTTCTTCTTTGATCAGTGCATCATTTTTGTCTATTCTGAGCTTCTTTTATCCTTTCTTTAATTTTCTCTATATATGAGTTATGTCTATTCTGAGCTTCTTTTATCCTTTCTTTAATTTTCTCTATGTCCTTAATTGTTTCTCAATCAGCTTAGGACTCAAAACTTCTTTTCACCAACTTCATCTGAATGCACTTGTGATCTACACTTTCTTCCATAAAGAGCTTCATATGGTGCCGTGCGAATAGTGGACTGATAAGTATTATTATATATAAATTCGACCAATGGTAGGTGCTTCTCCCAATTATCCCGGAGGTCCACACTCATGCCCTTAGCATATCCTCTAAAATCTAAGTAGTCCTTTCTGATTGACCATCTCTCTATGGGTAAAGCATGTATTGAACTTTAATGTCGTTCCCATGGCAGACTGTAAACTGTTCCAAAAGTTAGAGGTAAATCTAGTATCTCTGTTAGACATGATGGAGAATGGAACCCCATGTAATCTCACTATCTATTTCTCATATAATTCGGCAAACTGATTCAAACTGACTGTCATCTTTACAGGCAGAAAGTGAGCTTATTTAGTTAAATGATCAACTATTGCCCATATGGCTTGATAACCTCTAGTCGATTGGGGAAGCCAAACAACAAAGTCCATTGTTATGCGTTCCCATTTCCATTCAAGAATCTCAAGT
Source organism: Nyctanthes arbor-tristis (assembly GCA_963692815.1). NCBI lineage: Eukaryota > Viridiplantae > Streptophyta > Magnoliopsida > Lamiales > Oleaceae > Nyctanthes > Nyctanthes arbor-tristis. Next base: position 49,034 of record CAVNYN010188512.1, read on the forward strand.
GGCATAAGCAATCCTGAGGCACTTTGGTGTTCAGCTTTAACCTATTGGCACGTCATGCATCTCTTAACAAACAAGCCAATCGATCTTTTCATATTTCTCTACCAATAAATTTCCTAAAAATCATGATACATCTTTATACCACCAAGCTGAGCAACATATGGTCTGAATGAGCCTCCTCAAGAATCTCTTTCCACAGCGTCATCTTCGGGTACGCAAAGCCTCTTTTTAAATAATAGAGTGCCATCATTTCATATCTCAAAACTCTTAACACTAACAAGTTCTCAATCCTTCATCTTACGCAAGAACTTATCATTCCCTTGAGCTTCTTTAATCTTGTCCCTCAAAGAAGGTCAAACAACCAATGTGGCAATAACTGCAGTTGTATGACGTGGGGTGGTAAAAACCTCAATTCTCAGGCTGGCAAATTCTTTTACCAGCTGTTCTTGCCTAGTTGAAAGAAAAGCTAATTGTCCTTTACCCTTCTTGCTGAGCATTGACAAAAACTAGCCTTACTAGGTCGGTAGTGGATGGTACAATCATAATCTTTAACTAGTTTTAACCACCTTCTCTGTCTCATGTTTATTTCCTTCTGAGTGAAGAAATACTTAAGACTCTTATGGTCCGCGTATATCTCACACTTACTACTATAAAGGTAATGTCGCCAAATCTTCAATGCACAAACTACCGCCGCGAGCTCCAACTCATATGTAGGGTAGTTCTTCTCATGTGGCTTCAACTGTCAGGAAGCATAGGTAATCACTTTGCGATGCTGCATCAACACACATCGCAAACCCAATTTGGAAGCATCACTGTATATGATGAATCTTTCTGAACCTTCTGGAATAGACAGTACTGGTGTAAAGATCAACTTTCCTATCAACTTTCCTTTCAGCTCTTGAAAGCTCTTTTCACACTTATATGTCCTGAAACCTTACCCCTTTCTTGGTCAGCTGTGTCAATGGCCCAGATGTTTTTGAAAACCCCTCAATAAGTCTTCAATAATAGCCAGCTAATCCCAAGAAACTGCGTATCTTATTCACGTTCGAGGGTGTATTCCTATTCATCACAGCTTCTGTCTTGGCTGGGTTAACCTCAATGACCTAAGCGGTAACCACATGGCCAAGAAAAGCTATCTGATCAAGCCAAAATTTGCACTTCTTAAATCTATCATACAACCTCTCTCTTCGAAGAGTTCCCAACACAACTCTCAATTGCTCCTCATGTTGCTTCGTACTCCTAGAGTAGACCAATATACCATCGATAAAGACAATCACAAATTGGTCTAGGAATGAATGGAAAATTTGGTTCATCAAATCCATGAAAATGGCTGGAGTATTAGTAACTGAAACGGCATTATAGTGAACTCATAATGTCCATATCGAGTTCTAAATACTGTCTTGGGTATATCACTATCCTTTATCTTTAGTTGATGGTAACCCAATCACAAATCAATCTTAAAGAACGTACATGCACCCTTCAACTGATCAAACAAGTCTTCAATTCTGGGCAGAGGGTACTTATTCTTAGCTGTCAGACGACTCAGTTCTCGAAAATCAGTACACATCCTCATCAACTTGTCTTTCTTCTTAACAAATAGTATCGAAGCTCCACAGGGTGACATACTGGGTTGAATAAATCCCTCATTCAACAGTTCCTGTATTTGTATTTTTAGCTCCTGTAACTCTTTCGACGCCATTCTTTATGGTACCTTGGACACATGTGCAGCTCTAGCTATCAAGTCAATGGTAAATTCTACTTCTTTATCTGGTGTAGTACTCAATAAATCTTCAGGGAATATATCAACAAAATCCCATACAATAGGTACATCACTTGTCGTCAGTTTGGGTGGATTAGTACTCACAATACTCACTAGGTACCCCCGACACATGTACCTTTCTTCAACATTGTCTACACCTTCATAACTGACACAACACGTGGTATATTTTGCCTCTTATCCTGATGAAGGAAACGTCACACTCTCTGGGTTTCTAAAAGAGGACTTCTCTTTTATGGCATTTAATAGTAGCATAATTACTACTAAGCCAATCCATGCCTAGAATAACATCAAAATCTTTCATGTGTATCAAGTATAGGTCAGCCTCTAGATTTTTTCCATCCATCTCTAATTTCAAAGCTTCAGATATCTCCTCAGTACTAACAATTTCATCTGAGGGAATACTAACCTCTAAAGCCTCGTCTACTATTTGACAAGTATTACCAGTCTTAGCATGAAAACTAGCAGAGATGAATGAATTGGTAGCACCATAATCAATCAAAACAACAACAGGTATATTAAAAACTGGTAAGATAGAGCTGATTACATCTTTACTTTTCTTTGCCTCCTGCTGAGTCAGGGCAAAGATGCAGGCCCTTCCCTTCTTTGATGCCTACACGACGCTCTTCCGATCTCAGGGCACTCAAAAGAAGTATGGCCTAGCTTATTGTGTTCATAGCATATGCCCTTCCCTCGCAAGCACTCTCCAAAGTGGTGCTTCGAGCAATTCAAGCATAGAGGCTTTTCTTTTGATGCATTAGTACAAGGCTTTATCTCAGTGTTGCCGTTAGTCTCAGTCTTCTTGTTAGGGTACTTGCCCTTTCCTTTTTGGTGGTTGTCCCACTTCCTCTTTCCAATGGGTTCTGCTAGTTTTAGAGTGGGCTAGCCATGGTAGATTTAGACTATCTGAGATAGCATGTGCTCATTCCAACACTTGGGCATAAGTGGTGAATGCGTGAGCGGCCATGATCCCACCAATCTCCTGTCGCAGACCCCATTCAAACCTCCTGGCCTTCTTCTTGTCAGCCTCGATCAGGTGAGTTGTGAATCTAGAGAGTTGTTCAAATTTCCTTTCATGTTCCAACAAAGATTAGCTCCCTTGTATGAGTTGGAGGAATTTTGTTTCCTTTTGATCACGAAGGGATTGGGGAAAGTATCTTTGCATCACCAATTCTTTAAACATTTCCCATGTTAACTTGTGTTGCTGCGCTTCTGTTCTCGTGCGGCTAGCATTTTCCACCAACATGAACTCAGTGTTGGTTATCTTATGAGCATCCAAGCAGGCTATGTATTTGAAGACCCGCTCCAATGCTCTAAGCCATCCCTCTGTTGCTATAGCGCCTATCCTACCGTTGAAAGACGATGGTTTGTATCAGCAAAACTGCTCAATAACCATGCTGGCATTATTGTTGTTATTGTGGTTAGCATGATTTGGTGTGTTGAGTGAGTCGGAGGCATCTTGTGGGGGAAGATGTGCCCTGGTCTTCGTTGAGCACCTGAATGGCATTAACCAAGTTGCGCAATAGGGTAGCCTCCCTATTCTCACTTGAAGATGGCTGGGCACGTGTTGGTCCTTGATGTGCCATTTCCCAACTCCCAAAACATGCATTCAAGTTAGAATTCACATGACAGAACCATTCACAATACTCATCCACAAAATGTATTAATATAACATGACGTAATATAAAAGTGCAGTACGAGTTAACAACGTCATTACATCCGAGGCTTAACAAAATAGATAACAAGTTTGCAATATGAGTTCATCTCTGATAGTCACAAAAGATCCTACTTAATGACAGTTTAATATCTACTCAACCTACAAATTACCGATGTCACTACTCGTCATCGACATCATCTTCCCTGATATAGCTGGGCCCTTTATCAGCCTTAGTCCTCTTACAAAGGGCTGTCTTAGTAGTGCCAGATGTCTTCACCCTCAGAGCCTATAAGCATATGGGTCTTCTATCAGATCGCCTTCAACCAGTGAACACGTCCCTTTAGGGTTTTGGAGGTGGTTTGGTATGCCCCTTGGGAGTGATAGATCTCCCTATCACCATGCCTATCACCTTGGGCCATGATGACAACTAGGTATTAGATCGCCCATTCCTCAAAAGCTTGCAGGCTATTGTCTCCACTTACCTCTTGGCTATGAAGTTTCCATTGAAAAAAGGAATTGTGACCATCTGGGGAGACTAGTCTGTTCCCAAGCAGTGCTACATCAACATCATTAAGAACCAGCCAGATGTTATGAACTTAGGTGTTGGGAAAGACATCTAGATATCTGCAATAGAAGAATTGTAAAGAGTCAAGGTTGGACCAGGCAAGATGTTCTCGAGGGGAAAGAAGCTGTCATTCGACCTTCAAAATCAGGTGATCGAATGTCTGAGATTAAGTGCCGATGTTTCCGCTTGGCACAATCCGAATATGTTAGGAATCGATTGGGGGCCGATCGAACACGGGCTCAACATACTTCTGGATAGGAAACCAGTAAAACAGTGGTGGAGGTAGTTCATCCCTGCCCAAAGAGAGGTAATCGAAATCGAGATAGGAAAATTGATCAAGGTCGAGCTTATGAGAGAAGTCCAATACTCAGAGTGGTTAGTAAACGTGGTCTTAGTGCCTAAACATGATGAAAAGTGGAGAATGTGCATCAACTTCGCAGACCTACGCCGTGCTTGCCCTAAGTATTGGTACCTCCTCCCATGGACAAATCGATTGGTCTACTCCACATCCGGATATGTGCTTTACAGTTTCCTTGATGCCTTTTCTGGATATCAGCAGATCAAGATGGTAGAAGAAGACTAGCAGAATACCTCCTCATGGTAAATGAAGGCATTTACTATTATAATTTCATGACATTCAGGCTGAAGAATGCGGGGACAACATATTAGAGAATGTTCAATTAGGTCTTCTTGAAAGAAATAGGAAGAACAATCGAAGTATACATGGACAAAATCGTAGTGAAAAGCAAACAGAGGTCATGCCACGCAGTAGACCTGTAAAAGATTTTCGAAATTCTGAGAAAGCATCACATCAAATTGAACTCAGAGAAATGTGTCTTCAGAGTAGAATTGGGCAAATTTTTAGGCTTCATGATAGCCCACTAGGGGATCGAGGCTAGTCTAGACAAGATCTCTACTTTAATGAACATGGAGTCACTGAAGAGCCGCTCTGGGTCATTTTATGTCTCGATCTGTGGATAAATGTACCCCTTTTTCTAGGTAATACAAGGTAACACAACATTCGCATAGGGCAAAAGGTATGAACTGCCTTCCGATAACTGAAGGAATATCTTGGAATGCCTTCTATGCTCTCACGACCCATCCCTGGCAAAACGCTCTATTTGTATCTAGTTGTGTCGGCGCATGTCGTTAGCACCGTGCTGTTAGAGAAGAGAAAAGAGACCAGAAGCCGGTTTATTATGTAAGTAAGATACTCATAGTGATCGAATAGAGATATTGTATGGTAGAGAAACTAGCTCTCCCCCTAGTGATAACATTGTGGAAATTGAGACCCTACTTCAAAGCCCATACTGTTTGTGTGTTAACGAACCAACCCTTAAGGTTGATCTTGCAGAAGCCTGATGCGGTTGGAAGGCTTCTGAACCTAGTCCAAAACACTGTGAGCTCAGTGAGAAAGGTCAAGAGGATTTTGAAAGCTGGGTCCTTTATCTAGATGGGGCTTCCAACATGATAGGGTCGAGAGTAGGGATCATTTTGTAGAAAAGCATGGGAATAGTGGAAATGCAATGTGCGATCAGGTTTGAGTTTAAGGCAACCAACAATCAAGCAGAATATGAAGCTATTATCATGGAACTAAGAATCCAACTAGGTGTGGAAAGAGTAACAGTTTACACTGATTCCCAAGTGGCAGTTGGACAGGTCGAAGGGTCATACGACATGAAAGGAGAAATCATGAACCTTTACTGATTAGAAGTGTTAGACCTACGATGAAAGTTCAGAAGCTGTGAAATCAAGAAAGTGCCCATGTTGTAGAATGCCAAGGCAGATGCTTTATCTAGGCTTGTCTCTTTGAACAAGAATGGATTGGAAAGAGCAATCTTCTTGAAAATGCTTATAGAATTGTCTATTACCCGCAAAGAATATGTCGGCGAGGTTGAATCTAAGCGAACTTGGATCAACCTGATTCGAGTATTCATTGAGAACGGAGAACTCACCGAGGACACAGAAGAGGTAAAGAAGATGAGGAGGAGAGCAACCTCATTCTATGTCAGTGGAGGAAACTTTACAAACGAGGATTTGCATCACCGTACTTAACATGCTTCACCCTGAAGGAGTCTGTGTTAGAGTTGGCGAAAGTTCACAAAGGGACCTACGGGGGCCAGTAATGAAGTTAAGCACTCACATCCAAATTAGTGAGGTATGGGTATCATTGGCCGAACATGAATTAGGAAGCTGTCAGTTTTGTGCAGGGCTATGGAAAATGTCAGAAATTTGGCAACAACATCAACCAACCTCTGATACACCTAACTCTCATCAAGAGCCAGGCACCCTTCGAGCAATGGGAGGTCGATTGCACATCCTCATAGCAACAGAATAGCAGAGTTGGTGAACAAATTGATACTCACCGATCTTAAGAAGAGATTAGAAAACACCAAGGGTGATTGGTCTGAGTACCTCCCAGTGATATTGTGGACCAGAGAAATGCCCTTTATATTAGCATTTGTGATGGAAGCTCAGGTGCCGGTCAAAGTCTCAATACCAAGCTATTGGCAGAAGCATGGGGAGGATATTGGCCCAAAGGAAAGGCTAGACCAGCTTAAAGAGGTACTGGACGAAGTAGGAATGAAAATGGCCAACTACTAATAGGTATTGTCAAAATATTACAACACTGGAGTGCGCACCAGAGAGTTCAGGGCTGGCCCAACATGGGAAGGTCCATTCGAAGTCATGAAAAAGGTTCGACCCAGTACATATAGCATTAGAGACATCCAGCATCACCCCCTACCAAGGTCATGGAACGCCGAAAATCTCAAGTTGTACTACAAGTAAGATCCTAGTGGAAGAAGCTTAATAGTGCTACAGTCTTGTAACTTCCATTCCTCTTTGTAGACAAATGGTAGGGTACTCTTTTTCCATTGGAGGGTTTTTTTTCTATCCCAAGTGGGTTTTACCACGGAGGATTTAACAAGGCCCACCAAAAATGAAAAAAAAGGGAAATATTTTGCAAGTAGTTGTTTTATTCTATTGACGACATTTTTCTACATAAATTAGAGTGAATAAAAGTAGCCTAATTACGAAATCCCTAAATACAAGTAGGGGACAAGACCTATTGAAATTAGAGCGAATAAAAGTAGCCTAATTGCGAGTACTTGAATACAAAGGGCACGACCCTCATAAATTAAAGAAAATAAAAGTAGCCTAATTACGAACTCCACGAATACAATTTGGGGACATGACTTACATGAAATTGGGCGAGTAAAAATTTTCTACTAGCGAAATTACCTAAACGCAGATTAGTAATGTGCGGGAAACGACCCTTAAGTGTAGGAGAGAATAATGCGCCCCAATTTTGAATCAAGAGATAGACCTATGCGCAATTTATTATCGCAATTTGAAAAGTGTTCATGACCTTTATATGGCAAAATGGGTGCAAGCTTTATAGAGCGAAGAATTAGCATTGGCGAAGTTTAACTAAATCAATCAAAAGTAGAATGAAATGATTGCTCGGGAGCATATATTAGACTTTGCAAAAACAAGAACATAAAAGTGCCTATGCTAAAAAAAGGACATACCCTCGACCTGTATACAGACAGGAGAACAGAAGAACAAAAGAGGTGAACAATGGTTTAGTGGAGCATCTCAAGGTCTTTGAGCTAGATCCAAGCCTTCAGTCCTATTTGGGAAGTCCATCATAGGGGCCGTGTCTAGATTGGGGGCATGTAGCTTACACCAAGCCCGGCACTCTCTAATGCACACATAGAGAAAGCATAATTCTCCCTTCGTGAGATTAAAGGCCTCGGAAGCCTTATACTCCTCAATAGCAACCTCTTTGTCTTTCAACCTTTCCTTGGCCACCTTCTATAGCTCATCCTCCTTGGAGGGAAGAAGATACCGGGTCTTCTCAAGCTCCTCCTTCAATACCCTTTTCTCCGCAAGGACTACGGTCTTCTCTTTTTCCAGACGCATCACCTTTGCAGAATGGTATTGAACCTTCTGCTGCATCTCCAACCCTAGACTGGCCCTCTTATGGCCTTGTTTAGTGATCCTATATCCAATGTTGACGGCCTTAAAAGAAGAAAATGAAAGTTTTAGACAGAAGATGCGACCCTTTGCATAAAAGAGGCAGGGAAGTTCCAAAAACTTACCTTAGACGCGTAAAATAGGAAATGGTCAATTCCATTCTCCACAGGGATGGTATCACAATACTTTCCTACTACTTCAGCGGAGAGAGCCCCCCGAGAGCATTCGCCACCTCTTCCTGACCTTTTGTAGAGGAACTGCTTAGCGCTGGTTCCCGACCTTCAGCTATTTATCGCATGAGCGGCTGTGACCCCTATGGCTGCCTTCGGGAACCTTTCTAGCTACTAGGGTTGAGGAAGCTCGAGGAGGAGGGGGTGGTAAGACAGCTACATTCTAGGCGCCAACCCATGAAGATGAGGGGTCACTTTTGGACCTCTTCCTTTTGGGGTTGTGGTGATGGTTGATCCCTAATCTAAGCCGGTTCTTCTCAGCCTCTCAAGCCTTTGCAGTGATTGCCACCTTCAATGCATCGTTATTAGCAACCATAGCTCCAGCTAGGGCTGAAATGAAAAGAGTAAGTCAATGCAAACTAGCAAGTCAATGCAAACTAGCACATGTATCAATTAAAAGGGTCGACCTGTGATCACATACCCTACCCAATGTATGCATCGGCCATAACTATGAGACCATTAGAAACAAGATTGTCAGCTTCTTTGGCTAAAAGACCTACATCTACTACTTAAATTGCATTGGCGGCAGTCTCATCTTCAATCGCCTCTATGTCGTTATACTCCGCCAACTTTGGTCGTCTCCAACTCCACCAAAATAGATTTCTGGCATTAGGTCGAAAGAAGAAATATTCATCTTTCTAATTGCCAGAGGAAGATGGGATCCAAGGCAAATTAATGACCTTCCTACCCACCAAATAAATAAGGCTATTACACCTAGGCACATGTTTTAGATCTAAGAGGACCCCAAGGAGATCGATCATTGGTTTGACCATGATAGATCGGCATAATATAAGGAAATAAACTAGAAGATTCCATCCGTTAGGAGCTAACTGGGCCCGGCAAATATCTACGAACCAGAGAAAGTGCAGAAAAAAGAGGTAAAGGGGAAACCTAAGACCCCCACCAGAGAAGCTTTAAAGATAGTAACCTCTCCTTCCTCACACTCAAATAGGACATCGTTGGGATCCAGAACTCTATACGACCCGTAGTAATGAAGGTCATACTTCTTCATGGCATAGCTATCTAATGTTCTTTCCATTTATTCCTAATGTTGGGAACCTCTAAGTCAGGGTCATCCAACTCCTGCTCATCGAGGTCGTCTGCTCACCCTCACTATCGATCGAATCCTCATTCGTGACCTCGTCACTCCTCACTCTATTTGACCCTATGATTGATTGGACCGATAGGGCTACCGGGGGAGGATAAAATCCTACAGAAGCCATGTCTAATGGCTCATCTAGGTTCTTGATCTCTCTAAGGTCATGAATCTCAACCCTTCTTCCTGACATAATTAAATGAAGATGAAAACAGAATTGAAAAAGAGGAAAGATGAAGGTCGTACCTAATAGGTCGGTCTAAGGAAAGTTCATAGAATTTGGGGATTTCTTGCTGGAGAAAGCGACAAATGATTGGCGCACTCACCTCTTATATAGCTTTAAGAAAGATGAGGGGTTGTTTGTGGGAGTCCACACTAGCATTGATGGCCGAGTAATCATTTCTCTCTCTCTCTCTCTCTCACCCCTTCACCATGCAATGGAAAAACACTCCTCCCTAAGAACTATTATGCCTAGGAGACTTAACAAGACTCTCCGGCGCAAGGGGCCTATAAAAGTGTTATATTTGTCAATTACTCAGTTGGTAGAGCAGGCCCATGAATAGTGAAGCAAACACTTATAAGCCCATTACAGGTCAAGGACATTTTATCTTTGTGTGGAAAATCTTATAAATACTGTTCACATACACGCATCCCAAGGTAAGACGTTTTTTCATTCTCTCTCCGAAGCATTTCCTTTGTCCAGGACCCCTTTGCTCACTCTTGCACCAGAGGGGCTTCGGAGGAAAACATCCAAGCCTTTTTTCCCCGGGTCTTGGAAGCTCGAGGTGGGAAAGAGACCTTGTTCAATGTGTTAGGACGAATCAGGCATTGTTAGCAGCAAAAGGGAAAGGAAAGTGTTAATTGGGATAGAGCACGATAAAAAATGAAAGGTTCCAGTGGTAGGTGCCGAGAAAAAGGAAAAATTCTATAAAATTGAAAGGTTGAGACATATAATGAAAATAAACAATAAATGTATAATAGTCATGTTTGTAGGGCTAATAGTGAAAATTGAAAGGTTAGGGACGAAAAGTGATGTTGGGGGACATGATACACTAATAAATAAAAGCTTGGGGCCCTAATAGGCCCCCAAAAAACAAATTCAATAAATTCCATAAAATGGGACAGATATTTTCGACTTTGGACTTAAATAAATTTGAACCTACAAAATAAAACATGAACTGATACTTTGGAATATAAGTTCATATCAAATACTCGTTCGACAACTCTCCACTAAGGAATGAGCTAAATTAATTTTTGGATTTTGCTTTTACATTGCCTTGAAATTTAATTTTAAACAATCTAGTGCAAGACATTAAAATATTTCTGTGACCAATATCTCAAGTAGATAGTAAACGAAAAGGTGATGGCGACACCACGTAGCAAACTCTTTGTAGGAATTTAAATGTTCATTTACGAAAATTCTAGCGGCGACATATACCACCATTTGCAATCCGCTAATCTATTATTTGCGTTAATTTTCATTGCAAATTAATATTGCATCCGTGTTACAAAAGATATACTCATATTTTTTTTAATCCATCCCAAAATATAGCTCAATATTTTCTTTTAAAAATGTAGCTACAGTATTAGTTACGTTTATGTATACCATGTGCATTGTAATTAATAAATAAAATAGTATATTATTTTAAGTGAAGTACTTAATAAACGAAAAGAGAAATATTAGGTAAATAATACTATATTTTACATTTCCAACACTATATTAATTGGACTTTTATTAATATTTATAAAAATTGGAATGAGTGTATCTTTATGGGATGGAAGTATCAATTGACAAAAACAGTGATAACCCATAATATATTGAAACTGAGAAACTCTTGAGGTCTTACTTGAAATGAAACTAGAATTAGATACTGGAACTATATATAAGTTAAAGGTTAAAACTTGTGTGCCTGAATTAAAGCGTGCCAGTTACGAAGGGATTGCTTCTGTGTTGATAAACGGACAAACTTCTTGTCCAAAGTCAAGAACCCTAATTTTTCACTGCTCTATATGAATCTGCTTGGAACCCAAGTTGTGGCATAGACTGAGTTATGACCTTTCCATGTCAGCACTAGCGTGTCGTCTTCTTTCTTCATTCCCCAACCGCTCGCATGTTCGTCTAATAAGATTTTAACTTCTTTGATGGTCTCTTCACAAAAAGGAACACTTTGAAACCCATTATTTGCCATTCGTTTTGCAAGCTTCACACCGGATTCCAATCTTTCAATCCTTTGGATCCCTTCGAATGCAATAATGTTCTCAATTTTGTGACCAATGTCAGCCTCGTATTCTATCCTTTGAGTACCATTTTTAGGCAAGAAAGTCTCCAAGGAATCGAAAGGTATCCACAGATAGTTAAAGCTTGTTGTGATTCTTGATGATAGACTTGATGTGCCTAAGTCGCAGTCCTCATCAACTATTGTCACAATACAAGGACTTAATTCTTTAATTATTTCCAGAAATACATCCCGACAAGATGCTTCAAGACAAGTATTGCCCGGCTTATCATCGGGTATGTATCGAAGCCAACTTTGGCAGTTAACGACCAAAGCTTCATCGTCTGTCAGTTTCAGAGCTGAAGAATTTAGCTGAGTAGAGAGTAACTCATAAAGATCAGGGGATCCTAATTGAGATTCCATTGTAGACAATGGTGGGACTTCAATTACATTGATTTCAAAAGGAACTTTCTTAAACTTCGCAAAATTTGTCAAACGCTGGCAAACCTCGTCGCTTGAGACATTGAGCAAAGGAGGGACAGGAGGCCTCCAAGAAGGAACAGATATTCGAAGGCACGGTGGCCCTTCGGGCATCTTAGCCAATGAATCTATCAGAGTTGGCCATTGCATGCAATGAGTGACACTGAAATCTAATATATGCACTCTAGGGAACCCTTGAATAGCCTTAAAAATGGCACTATTTGATGCGCAAAAACCAAACCTATGCCACGATATAAGATCGACATACCCGGCTAGTTCCGTAAGGGTCATAGGCCTCCTCTGAAGGGAACCTCTGCTATCAAAGCTCATCATCGACGTAGGACAAACCCTAGCAGCCCTAGAAATGAGTGCCTTTAAGAACCATGAAGCCAACCTCTGATTAGGGTCACCAGTTGAGGAAGCCACATTATTGAGTACCCACATAACTTGTTGAGCCAAAGTCACATCATTGCTTTCTAGAGCACTTGCAAAGTGAAGTAAAAGTTTCTCTATGCAAGCTGCATCTAAACTGCCAAGGCATTCTTTTAATGCACCAGAAATATTAGAACACTGTGGGGTATTGAAAAGGCTGTTTGTCAAAGAAATTGATGAAGAATTTCCCCTAACTTCTGCTTTCATAATTAGGATAATAATTAAACCGGTTTACCAGGAGAAGATTTCCGGCTTCCACTATAGACACCCATGTGTATATATAAACAAAGAAAAGAATCTTTCAATTCAATAATTTGGCAAAATGGAACCAAAAATATCAGAGTATTATTTATTTATTTATTATTATTCTCTCTATTATAAGGTCAAATTGATTTGAAGGACAAGAATTCCAAGAATATCCGATCCCCCCCCCCCCCCTTTAAATTCAAGACTGCCGGGGAAGATATCCAACGACCTTGAAATTTAATTTATTAATTAATGACATCTCATTTGGTATAGCTTATTATTTGTTAAAGGTCACTTTGTTTTGCGCTGGTCTAATTTGAATTTAAAAGTTAATTAATAACATATTGAACTCTTTTTTTTTGGTCTAAATTATTTACCTAATTTAATCAATTTAGTTAATTTATTTAAGCCATAAATATGATGGTAACATTGTTCTTGTTTTGGAGATCGTAATTAATCATGAATATTTGTTATTGTAGAAGTTGATTTAAACTAGTAGAACTTGATTGTCAATGATTAAAGAAAAGAATTTAAAAAATAAAAATATGTTAATATATATATATATATATCCTTGTTTGATTCAGGTCGTTATACACGGCTGCTGCGAATTTCATATATAAATAAATATATATAACTTATTTGTTAAATAAAAATCATTTGTTAAATAATTATCTCTAATTAATTTCATTAGGAATTAGATTCGTTCTCACGTGGTGGTATAATAGTATAATTCTACTAGTTATATATATGGATGGCAACATACACAACTCATACAATATCAGGAAACAAAAAATGTGATAGAGAGAGGGAGAGAACATTGAGAGAAATTATTTTCCACATGGCAATTTATTTTTCTGCATGGTCATTCATTCGAGAGCTTTTCAAATTTAAGGCGCAAAGATTCATAAACAATAAATTTTACAAACTAGTTCAAACTCACCCGACGTTGAGTTAGACTCTTCTTTTTCATTAAAAATATTTTTCGAAGGTTGCGTATTATTAATTAATTCATGTTACGTGTACATGTTTAGTTTTGAGAATTTCGTGACTAAATTCATGAGATCTTGAGAAACTGTACCAATAACTATATGTTTATTCTCGAAATTATTTGTGATCATATATTGATTGTAGACTTAATTAATGTCATGAGGATTTGGACTATTCGTGATATGAATTAATTGATATGCGTCGAGTCAAGCTACTAAGCATTTACATGAAATACTCACTCTTTTCCAAAAACTGGTGAATTTAAGTTTTTAGAGCCAGTGGCGGGACAACAGGACAAAGCTACTAGCAAATAAATTTAGGATTTATATTTAATGTTTATCTACAATTCCAAGTTATTTATTTTTTGATTGTCAGATTCGAATTATTGTGGACAAGTTTCTTTATCAATCATCAATAAGGATTATCCGTATTTAAAAAGTATTTTGTCATTGTTTCCACATTTAAAGTTTCCGCATTTATAGTTAATTCTAAAGATAACATAACGTCCTTGGTTTTTCTTACTTTGGCACGTTACAAGATATATATATGTATGTATATATATGCAACTAACTACATGTTTAATTTACCTCACTAACTACCTTTATTTATTTTACCATTGTATATTAATTATGTTTTCTAGGATTCCATTTGCTTTATCTAACAGTTATTAGAACTTGTGGGTTGGCGGTGGATAAAGCTTAGTTAAGCAACTCTAGCAGAATTTTAATTTTAATTAACAGAAAATAAAATTAATACAGATTAATCATTAGATTGCGTTTGAAAGTAAAGGCAATGAATAAGTCACGAAGTTGTCTTAGCCGGCCACCTTTTTGTCGAATTTGGGCCATGGAATTCCAGTTATGACAAGGATTGTATTTGTTTGTGTAATTTAGATTTGGCATTTTCCTAGTAGGACGATGGCTACTATCCATCTAATGGCCACTTTGCATGACTTTGTTTTTTCATCGTAGACATGAAATGACGGAAGAAAAGACAGGTATTCTTCTTCTTGATAACTAACCACACAGCAGCACTTAGAGAACAATAATAATTATATATATATATATATTTGTTTGTGTGAGAAAAATAAATTGAGAAACATAATTGATGTATTCTTAGCCAATACAACAAATGTCACTGCTACAGGCCGAAATGTCGCCTACAACCTCCTAGCGACGACTATCTACCGTGTACCAATGACATCGCCGCTATAGATTATATGGTTTTGGGCCACACAAATTTTTTGACCCGGCCTACCATGATCGGCCCAACCCAACACAACCCCCTCCATAGCCCGGCCCATTTCAACCTCACCCAACCTACCATGATCGGCCCAACCCAACACAACCCCCTCCATAGCCCGGCTTTGAACCTCAATTATTGGAAGAAATTATTTGCACGCCTTAGGATTCGAACTGGAGACCTCCCTTTCACGAGCAAACACCTCACCAGTTGGACTAGATGGATTTTTGATAAACATTATGCATTTATAATAACATATATTATATAGCGACGAACATGGTACCAACTTGTCATCAGTATAGGCCTCAACAAAGGCAGGAATTCTTCCCGCCAACGGTATAGCTAATACTTACACTGTCCCCACTGTAGATGGAACCTATAGCGGCGACATTAGTATGTCGTCACTATAGGCCTTATTTTTTATAGGCTAGGCCATTGCGTTAAATTTAATTTCATAATGTAAAAGTGCAAATTTACATAACATTATTACTATAGAGTTTTTGATAGTGTGCCTTCAATTAATATTAGTATTTCAGCCGTACGTTGCATATGAAACAAATATTTAAAAGTGATTAAAAATATATTGACCGATTTTATTAAAAAAAAAAAAATTATAATGACCGATACAATTTTTTTCTAAAATCTACTATCATAAATAATAAATGAATTAATATCACAATAAGTTATGATACGATAAATTTAAATACCCTAATGTATAACTACTTTGATTAGACTAATTAGAGTTTTTACCTATTATTGTGTTCAACCACCCTTTCAAGTCTCAAATCTCACACCATTAGCTTCGTATCTTTGTGTATAAGATGGAACAACCAATTTTTCGTATTCCACTTTCGTCACAAACCGCCACCAAACATTGTACTACGTATCTCATCTTGTAGAGAATAATTCCATCATTTTTGTGGTCAAATTCACTAGTGTCGATAGTCGAGATTGGCACGATAGCTAGTCAGCAATAATTCTGACCAGGACGTTGGGTCAGCAAATGCCATGCTGACGTGGAAGTCAGATGGGTCTCATTTTGAGCTGGTATCAGCCTCGAGCATGGTCTAGTAAATGCATCAAGACCAGATGTGGGTAAAAGAATAGGGTCAGATAGGAGATAGTTAAAAACGATAATTAACTAGTAGGAATTATAAATTGGTGCAGTTAGGAATTGGTAGACTCAGAGGATTGTTTTTTCCCTCAAATGTATAATATCTGCCTCTATATATAGTGGGGAGTGCATGAAATATCATTACAAGTGTAGTTTGGTTGACACTTGGACCTATCACTAGAGTACACTTGGCACTTGTGTCCCCATAGTGGAGTAAAATTTTGACATTGATGTGACTGTTTGCTCCATTCTAAGTATCTAGCTACCTTCAAATACCGCATATTCAGCTTGGTTTGGCTTAATCAGTGAGGATCTGGATAGGGGAGAGCTAGACGAGATAGAGCTGGAGTTCGGCTCAGCAACTCTTAGTTCAGTTTCGTCCATGTCTCTTGTGATCAGCTTGAAATGGTTGACTAGGTGTCCAGCTCACCAGTATAGAGATTGTCTCAACCACTAGGTCAGGTCGACAATTAGGCCGAGTGTGGGCCACTGACTATGGGTATGACTACGGACCATTGAAGGTTGACCATTGACTCCATGTCAACTTAGTCATAGCAATTACCCCCCGAGTTCGACTGGTTGATCTTCGATTAATTTCCGAACTTGCATTTGCAAATGAAAGTTTCATAACTCCAAAAGTTTTTTCCTTATTAAATCCACATGCTAAATTGAACATGGCTCCAATGTGTATGCAGCCACATGGTAGGTCATGAATTGTTGCGCCGGCCTTAAATTCTAAGTGGCTACACTGGGTGGCCATTACTACACGTCAACTTGCTTTTCTCAAATTGGGGGCTAGAGTTCCTGTCGTGATCGATATATATAGGTCCTTTCCTCTTCTTTTTCATAAATCTAGCTGGCCAAGTTTCATAATGGTATCGTTGATTGCCACTAGGTTGGAGTGGTAGCGAAATTGAGTTTTTAATTGGCTCTTTAGGCACCTTTCATTCTCTTCAGTTAGCCTATCCAACTGGAAATCTAAATTTTAGGAAAGATAAGTGTATCTGGTAGAATAGCTTAGATAGGAGGACTAGCTCTTCCAAGAATGAGCGTAGTTCGGTGAGAGAACAATCTTCTTCCAAGTCAAAAGTAGTTTGGCAGTGTGGACAAACTTCTCTCAGAGTGAGGGTAGTTCAGAGATGGGAGTAGGTCAAGGGTTAAGTTAGGCTAACAAAATTGTCACTGGTTAGGCCAAGCTGCCTAGACTGGAGAAGGCTGACCCTTTGGAGAGATTTATGTTCTCCTTACAAACGTAAGAATTTTCCATCAGAATCCACAGACACTGACGTGACCATCTAGAAAAAGATAGGTTGGATACGCTATTCAGTTTATTTTTCCCTGTGTACCTCTGATGAGCGAGCTGATAACCCACAAGCGGAATGCGTTTTCCTCTGCTGTATAATAACTGATTGCCTAGGTTTCGGAAACTTGCCCTGATTCAAATTGCTTTGACCATTTGAAAGACTTACAATTGTCCTCATTTTGTATAGAGAGTAAGGGTTTCCGTTTCCTTCCCCCCAAGAGTCGAATTAGTATTTCAGCTTCCTAGCTATTGTTGGTGTTATGTTTGAGTATTTTTATTTAACGACTCGACCTCCTTTCAAAGTGGGGCTCAATTTGGAGCCCCTTGGGCCAACCAGAGATTGAAAAATACTTTGGTTCTTTGTTGGCAGAGATTAGCTAAGTCCATCAGAAGGGGATAGATTCCCTGGAAAAATCTAGCCAGAAAATTAGTGAGTCTCTTATGACTTCCAAGTTATGTTTATGACTGTCCTAATACTAATCACCCTATGTTTTGAAGACATCGCTCAAGGAGCGGTTACCAAGAAATTCTAGAAGTGCTTAAGGTAGTTTGGAGCCTATGTCAATACTTCGGGTAGGTGGATTTGGTTATGACTGAAGAGAGCTTTTACCAAGCTGGTCTAGCCGCCATCCATCAAGATGTAATTTTTTTGGCTACTCCCTTGAGTATGGCACACTACTACAAAAAACCACAATAGGTGCCGGTTTTAACGAGCATTACGCGTCGGTTTTGGTGGTGACGCTAGCTGCAGCGACGCGAATTGTTCTGTTATATGCATCAATTGCTAGGCAATGCCTAAAGTACAAAAAAGGTGTCGGTTGTATATAAACAACCGACGCATATAGTATTTCTTTAAAAAAATAAACGCAAAAAATATACTATAGGCGTCAGTTATTAAATAAGAACCGACGCCTATAAACACTTTTAGGCGTCGGTTGTAAACCAACAACCGACGCCTAAAAGCTATTTTTTTAATTTTTTTTGAATATGATATAGGCGTCAGTTTTTATTTAACAACCAATGCCTATTATTTTTTTTCCAGTATACGTGCAGCATCATAACAAGCTATTATAGCCCTGCGGAATATGTAAAACAACAAACACAACATCCAACAACAAACACAACATCCAAAGCCAATAAGAAACAGAACCAACACATGCAAATAATCTAACTACAAAAAATAGAAACACTTTGTCCACATTACCTAAGAATTGAATAAATTAATTTAGACCATTATAAATCAAATACTCCGAACATTATAGCTACTATATTTCCACCCAAATCATCACAATCTAATTAGTCTAACTACATTCAACAACAAGGTCAAAGGTAAGTTATAAATTGTGCAAAAACATTATGTCATTAATGAACCGTTGGAATAATGTACACTAACTAACTCCTGAAATGTACATGTTTGCATGAAAATATATTATATATAGGTAATTCATATTTCAAAACAAATAAGACAAAAGATTATACACAATAGTCGATAAAGTACTTGGCCCACATATCTCGAATCTCGTCTATCTTCGCTTGATCATAAAATTCAACATTATATGCCTACAACAAACAAAAAGAAATATAATTACTTTCTTAATAAAATATATACATGAAACTTTAGAAAATTCTTAGTTTTCGATAAATATTTATACCTTCTCAAGATATTATGAACTACCAGAACATTGTGTGACTATATCGTACATATTTTTCATTACACAATAGCCACACTCGTTGGATCCCGGTTGCTGAGCACACTAAAATTTCCAACGAGTTGAAAATTAATATTAGCAATTAAACCACTAAAATTTGAAACTTCAATATATAGTTATTGTAACATGTAGACAATACTTTTCATACCTTGATTGATTTCCACATGAGATTGGTCTTCCTCATTTTCCCATATGCCTACAATGTTCTAGCTACCCTAAAATTGTAATATATAGGTGTGCGTGTAAAAGTTAAATAAATTCAAACTTAATTACTCAAAGACTTTAAACTAATCAAATTAATCCACGTGCTTCTAAAATTCAAATTTAAAAATATATTATAAAAGAATCCAATTATAAACGATACCAAACGAAACCTTAATTATTGATAATTGCTTACATGCTCAAATCCGCCCTGATATCAAATGTGCACCTATTATCTTCTAGAGAATCCAAGTAATACACTGTATTACGCTGAAAGCATAGCATAAGCAGTAGCCAGTGGTTTCTGCAATATTTTATAATAATGTAAGTTTGCATATGTTAATTACAAATATTTCAAATTAAGCGAAAGCATGTTTTTTTAAAAAAAAAAAAGTATATTAATATCTACAATGGTTTTTACCTCTATTGATACAATATTAGAATATACTTCTTGTAAATAAATTTTCAAGTGCGCGGAGCATGTAGTTAAAACTCAGCCCTTCAAAAACTTGAAAGTTAACAGCCGCAGTCATTGACAGACAAAGAAACCCGATATTTGTAATCTCGAATTGGTTACATACCTGATGTAGGTACCTAAAATACATTACGTCAGTGGTGAAATCTCAAATAAAAAATTATATAATGTAATTAAGTATGAACGAAGAAGTCTTACATTTCCCAAATTTGTAAAATAGATACGTTCAACCATCCCATCCTAAGCAGATCAGCTATATCGTCGACCGAAACATGAATTGTATTGACCTTATCAACGGGGTGGTGAAACACATTCACATCCATCGGCACGTCAATGAAATCCATTAAAAAGGGCATCCTAACAGCCACGGGTGTGCAACTTTTTAAGAACGAGACTCAAAGATGCCAATGTTGCAGTGTCAACAAGACTAGGCCGTGCCTAAGAGACTTCATCACTCACGGGCGGCTCAACACCAAGGGCTCCTTGCCTTTTTCCTTGGATGCCGGTTGCTCTACTATCTCCGACTGTGGCTACAATTTGATTGCCATCATAACATGTGTAACACGAAATGTATTGAGGATAGGAGCTTTTATGTAAGTTCAATTCATTACCTGTGGTGGCAACACTAAATGTGAAGGGCACTGAGTGAAACCGCCTTCAGCTATATCAACTAACTGCTGCTGAAATGAATTTGACACTGGAAGATTCAAGTTCAATGCTTCAGGATATATAGAGTCAACTGACACTTTGCAATAACCAGGCAGTGGCTCTTGACCGTGCACCAACATACCAACCTCAGATGGGTAAACCATTCCGGCTCCTACAATTGTAATCACACCGTCACACACAAGGGCGAGATGACACGGGGTCGACTTCTTCGAATACTCAACACAATTGAACAAAATAATGTTAGTTGTAAGAATTAAAATGAAATTAATGCATTCAAAGACATTACAACACAGCACTAAGTACCTCTATGTCATGATATGGCGGGGGATCGACTGAGTAGCGGCTACTACGGATCGGTGGCCTGACAGAAGTACTAGCCACTATAGGTATTTCCATACATCCAACAAGATCCAATGGTACTTACATGCGAAGGCTTTGGAAGATCTAAGTCTACATCCTATCAAATTGGGCCTGCATTTGTGTCGTAGTATCATGCCTCACTTGCTCAGTAATGCTCAAAGTGAGATCTGTTGTTATTACCTGCCTAAGATCATTGATCGACACAGCCCACTTTGTCTTTGCCTCAGCTCTTCAGGTCTGCCGTACACCTCCCTCACAGTAACGTATCCACCATAACCTCTCAGTCGGCCAAGGTGCTCCTCATTGTCTGGAGCAACCGTCAAGATATCCCAGTGTCTCTTTGGGACAAATTTTCTACTGCTGGCATCCTCTTGCATTTCTTTCCATTTGAAAGATTTCAAAATACATATAAGTGCATGTAAGTTGATGTCATGAAAAAATCAGTAGTGCTATTTATACTTACAATTTTCTTATAAACCTCCTTCGTTGCATCGTTGGGTATGTAATAATTACCATCTGGCCCCAACTTCAACCTTGCATAAAGCCAATCGTAACATCAATCCTGGGATTAAATGGTTGAGCTAATTGACTCACTAAAGGAGGAGGAAGATAGGGAGTCTGCAACAATCCACTCAGGCCTTCTACGAGCATAACCGACAGATCTTAAAAAGTATGGATTCTTGTTATGAGCTTGACTCTGCTTTGCCTTCTCGCTTTTCTCTTAAAAATCACATCACAACTGCTTTTATTTAGATACCCATGCAATGTGAAAGTAATAACAAATTCTGTAAATTTCTCATCCTGAACTCGGGGAGTGTCACGATCCTGTTTGAATTTATTCCACATGTCTTCAGTAGTGAATGGGTACAACTCACAAGGAGTTATATATTTATTGTGCTGCTCTTTGATGCAATTTTTCGCTAAGGAAGCCTTAAACCGTCTCCAACTAATCCTAGCTACTCTCAAAATAATAGGCTTCAACCTGTCTTCTTTGAGATTGAATTTCTTCTACAAAACAATAAGATTGAGCACCGCTATAACAATATAGATGAGTGGTGAATTCATACATATACACTCAATCGATACCTGGACAACCTCCCAAACAAGGTCCTTAAGAGTATCCTCAACTTCATGCCAACTGGTGTAGTTTATGTGCACATGACTCTAGAACGCACTCCCCATGTGGTTGGCCAACTGCATACTAAACAAGCCAATAGGCCTACCAAGCTCATCGAACTCAACTACTCATGAAGCATCATCCATCTTCTTCAACTTCTTGCAAGTTGTAGGACCTCTTGTCCATTTCTTTTTGCTACCATTTTCATCATCCATCGCGACGTGGCTACCTGTATACAAAGCACGGCATGTATAAATCATTATGATCAACTTCTCATATAGATATCACAATCCAATTATACAACAACTACACAACTACATTGTAATCATGAGCGATGGTCAATCCACAGGCCTTACTCATGATCCGAATGCAGATAATTTGTCTCTAGGCTATCATCCCCTACAGGAATGTGATCTACTCCAACTGAGAATGGAGGGGCTTCATCAAACTGATCATACTCTTCTTCGTCAGCAACATCGTCAATGCCAACTATTCGTCTCTTGCCTTGAAGGACAACTAACCACCTAGGCTCAATAGGATCAACAACGTAGAAGACTTGCTTTGCTTGAGATGCAAGTATGAAAGAATCATCAAGATAGCCTTTCCGACTAAAG
The DNA here is from genome assembly GCA_963692815.1 of Nyctanthes arbor-tristis. Taxonomy (NCBI): domain Eukaryota; kingdom Viridiplantae; phylum Streptophyta; class Magnoliopsida; order Lamiales; family Oleaceae; genus Nyctanthes; species Nyctanthes arbor-tristis. The sequence goes on from CAVNYN010188512.1 coordinate 71,502, forward strand.
TCTACTAGGGTAAAGCCTAATTCGTCAACTTGAACATGCCGGCTGTTTTCAACCCATTTACAGCAAAACAGAGGAACCTTGAGAACCTTGTAATCAAATTCTCAAATTTCTTCAATAACACCATAATACGACATTGCAGCATCCCCCAACCTTGCATCAGTTGCACTACAATATGCAGATGACAGTGCTACCAACGTCACTCCACTGTTCTACATTGTGCTGTTATCATCTTGATGTTTTGTATGAAATGTGTACCCATTAATGCCATATCCTTGATAATAGGAAACACCCACCCCAGGTCATATGCCAACCATTTTATTGTTTCTGAAATGGTGTTCACCATGTGCGACAACTGCTGGATAACTCTATCTTTGAGCCATGATATAAATGAGCATTATGTTCTTTGTTCAACCACAACTCACCTTTTAAAGGATTATGTTGCCTTAACATGGACATGTGCTCCTCCAAATATGGGTGAACTACAGTAAGGTGCTGCAAGACAAGGAGGTGTGCTTTATCTGGCATTTCGGCCATGGGCACAAATGATTTGAATCCAATTGTACCTTTACCTCCTAGTCGACCCTCGTACAGCGATTTAGGAATACTAATGGCTTCCACCCCAACTAGGTAATCAGTACAAAATTCATTTGCCTCCTCAGCGGCATATCATTCAATGATACTACCTTCCGATCGAGATCGACTTCGCACGTATCCTTTCCGAATACTCATGTATCTCTTAAACGAGTACATATACCTCAAAAACACTAGACCACAAATCTTAATTTCTCTCACCAAATGAACAATTAAATGATGATGGCGGAAAATACATTTCCATCTGGTATGGAGTCATAACAACATCGGCCTGCAAAGCATCTAATGTCTCTAGATCAACTACCTTGCGACAAATCTTGTTGAAGAAAAAGTAGAGCTTAGTTATGACATGTCTAAGATGTTTTGGCAATATACCTCGTATTACAACTGGCAAAAAATGTTGCATTAAGACATGACAATCGTGAGACTTCATACAAACCAATCTCAAGTCTTTCACCGAGACAAGCCTCTTGATGTTTGATGAATAGCGAGACGGAACCTTAACAGCATTCAGGCACTCACAAAAATTTGTTTTCTCTTGTTTAGACAATGTATAGCATGCAAGAGGAAAATATGTACGTTTTCCTGACTCCTGCGGTGTCAACTGGTCCCGTATCCCAATTTTAATCATGTCTTTTCTAACTTTGGCACCATCTTTCGTCTTTGCTGGGATATTCAATAACGTTCTGATCACACTATCGTAGACATTCTTCTCCACGTGCATTACATTGAGACAATGTCTAACTTGCAAGTGTTGCCAGTATGGCAGATCTCAAAATATCGATTTCTTCTTCCATGAGGAGGCTTAGAGGTTTTACCAAACATAACATTTAAATCATTTACTCTTTCATAAATCTATCTTCCTATTAACGGCAAGCGAAAAACTTGAGTCTCTTTGTTTCCATTGAAAACCTTTTTCTTCTTTCGATATGGGTGGTCATGAGGGAGAAATGCTTGATGCATGAATACATTTTTCTTACAGTTATTCAACCAAAGATCAATTGTGTCATCTTCACAAATGGGGCATGCTTTGGCTCCTTTGGTAGTATAACCTGACAAGTTACCATATGCTAGAAAGTATGGTGCAAAAAATTAAGGCCCACAATGTGAAATGCTTCTGGTCATATGTATCAAACACTGACATGCCTTCATTCCACAACAACCTCAAATCGTCAATGAGTGATGCGAGATACAGATCTATATCATTACCTGGCTGTTTAGGCCCCGAAATCAACAATGACAATATGATGTACTTCCGCTTCATACACAACCAAGGAGGAAGATTGTAACATACCAAAAGAACAGGCCAAGTACTATGTCGACTGCTCATATTACCATGCAGGTTCACTCCATCTGTACATAGAGCAAGCCTAAGATTCCTATCTTCTCCACCAAATTTAGGAAACATCCTATTAATGTTCCTCCACTGGGGAGAATCCGTTAGATATCTAAGTTTTCCATCTTCTATCCTCCCATCAACATGCCATCGCATTTTCTTTGCATCATTTGCATTCGCAAATAGGCGCTTGAATCTAGGTATTACGGGCAGATACCATAACATCTTTGCCAGAGGGCCTTCTTTGTCACTTTTATCATTGCTGTCCTTTCTCTTATACCGCGACACCCCACACATTGGGCACACATGCAAGTCCTTGTACTCATGCCAGTACAAGACACAATCATTTGGACATGCATGAATCCTCTCAATCCCATACCCAACGGACATAACAATTTTTTGCCTCGTAGGTCGAGTTAAGAAGCTCGTTATCTTCGGGAAGCATGTCTCTTAGAAGTTTCAATAACCCTGTAAAACTCTTGTCAATCCACCCCTTTTTTGCTTGCAAGTTATACAATTTGAGCACGGCAGATAACTTTATAAACTTACTACATCTAGGAAACAAAGGCTTTTCGGTATCGATAAACATGCCGTCGAAAATGTGAGGAGTTCTATGAAATCATCTTGTATATCACGCATAATTTCATCTATCTGATCATTCTGGATAACGTCATCTTTTCTACCCACATTAATCTCATCACTCTTGTTTACAGTGTTCTCCTCCTCAGCACCCTCATTGTCACTAGTGTTTGTCCTATGAACCAAACTCTCACCATGACAAAACCACCGCGTATAACCTTCTTTAAGGCCACGCCTAATCAAATGGTTCTTCACTTCCATATAGCTACGATGTTTTTTTAGATTCTTACAATCGCGGCATGGACAAACTATCAATGCTTCCCGTTTCCTTTTTCTATTATCCTCGGCAAACTTTACAAACTCTTCAACCCCATTCAAATATTCTAATGAAGTATCACTCCCATACATCCAACTACGATCCATATATATCTCACGGCCTATTGAGATGATCAATGCATGAGTTATTTATTTTCAACATTTATTTGTACATCAATATTGTTTGTTTTTACTTATTCATTTGTATCACAAAATTAATCAAGCAATTTTTCACAATTTGATTTTCTTAAGTTATATATCTATTATGTTACTTATATATTTAGTTCTACCATGTTATTACATACATTCACTAGAATTAATAAAATTCATATTTACGAAATAAAACAAAGTTAGAATTATAATAAAAAAAATTTTCTTTATTCGAGTTTCTTAAATTATTTAGCATATTAATTCAAAGCTTATTTTTATAACGTTCTCCATTTTGGAATTTTTGTATTATTTGATTTTCATTATTTACTTGAAACTCAATATTATTTGTTAATTACGTATTGATCATTTGTATCATAAATTTTAAAAAGCAATTTTTCTTTATTTGATTTTTAAAGTAATTTATCCACTTAATTACATGTTATTCACATAATAAACCAAATCAAAGAATTTTTATATTATGTAATTTTCTTAATTTATTTATCTATATTTACATTATGTAATTACATATTATTTACATTATGTAAAGAACTTGTTATTTACATTATATAATTTATTTACATGTAATTTACATTATGTAATAATAATACTTAATTGCATGTTATTTACATTATGTAATTTGTTTAGCTATCAACACTTTTTGACGTACATACTAGCATCACAAGTTTACTTATCCATATCTCGAGCCAATACATGTATTACTCTTTGGTCTTTGTTAGGCATTTTATCGAACGCATAGTGTGCAACGATTTCCACCCCTACAAAAACCCCAAAATTCATGCAATCTACCTAAATGATGTGAGCCCGCAACAATGTGAATACATATATTTAACAAATAATGTCCAAAAAATTACTTACATCCACTAAAATCAACAAATTCATGTTTACTAAATATATACAAACGCAAAAATTTTATTGCTTAAATTGTAAAAAAATTTTATCATTATTGCAAATTAAATAACAAAAAGAGAAAAGTTACCTTCAAAATACTATGAAAAAATGGAGGATAAGCTACCAAAACCGGATAGAAGTTCGAAATGGAGAAAAAACAACACCACCATACCGTGCCGTGAACGCCTCCCGCCACCGTCGACTGCCAGATGCCGCCTCTCAATAAGGTAACGCCTTCGGGTGGAAGCGACCGGAGGGAGATCAATGGGATTTGGAAGCAAAAAGTTTTCGGCAGAAATGAATTGCAAAATGGGCAAAACATTTTTGGCAGAAATGAGCAGAAAATACACAGATTCATGAGAAATATAAGGGTTATAGGCGTCAGTCTCTATTCGAAACCGACGTCTATAACACCTAGTGTCGGTTCTCTTAAGGAATCGACGCCTATTATTAATAATAGGCGTCGGTTCCTTAATTGAAATGATGCCTTTTATTGAGTATAGGCATCGGTTGTAAATTTACAACCGATGCCTATAATTTCAACATACTTTAGTCATCGGTTCTTAAGTAGAATCGATGTGTATGCTTTGAAGTTTAATTTCAAAATTGCCACTGCGCCTTGTATAGGCTTCGTTTATTACAAGAACCGACGTGTAACGTGGATTTTTATTTCAAATTCTATAGTAGTGGCAACCAGCTCATTTAGTTCATTCAATTCATATGATTAGGTTGTTCTACAACAAAATGCCAAGTCGAAAGAATGGAATCTCGTCCTCGTTTAGCTAAAAGGTCTGGCCGCTTCAAACAATGGTAAGGCTTCCATGCCCCTAGCTTTAACCAAAGTGTTGATGTGAGATCTCTTGGTGGCTGGGAAAGAAAGGTCCTCTTCTAGCATTGAGATCCAAAAGTCAGTCTCATAGGTCTAGGTCAGAACCTAAAGTTGGGCCAGGAAGAGTCTTTCCTCATCACTAACTCAGAGCACACTAAAGTCGCTGAGTCCTAGAGAGAGATGAGATCACCGGTCTAGATCTAGTACTTTAGATCGGTTACACTTTTGTCAAGGACATACAAAATGCTTCCATAGGGATTTGGGATGCAATGGAAATTCCCGCTCGAACACAAACAAAAGACTTGCTCAGTTTCGTTTTGACCTACAAAATCATAATGCTCAATTATCTATATACAATAATGACCAATGCAAGGGAGATGGCTCCAATCTATGAGCTGTAAAGAGGAGAGCAGATAAGCTGGAGAAAGCTCTGGTAGCCGAGGTAGCAAGCACTACTGTTAATGATGAGATTTAACAGTTCTAAAAAGGGTGTTCGAACTGGAATATGAGCTCAAAAGAAAACTGAGAGCTTGAAGAGAGGCGAAAAGTAGGGCATATGTAGACAAGTTGGCGTATACAGAGATTGTCTAACTTGTCAAAAAGAAGCCATACCAGGAGGATGTGTTTCTTCATGTTTGAACTCGAGGCTCTTACGCTCTATCGAGTTGATGAGGCTTCACAACGAACTAGTTTTATGTACGTCCCAGAGCTAACTGGTTGCGTGACGATGTGCCAAAAATAATCAATTTCCTTACTCAAAAATTAAATAAAAATGTAGTAGCGGAGTAAGGGTCGAACCCACAAAGAACGGTGAATAAATTAAGCAATTGAATGCTAACTAGAGATTGAGAGTTGAGTTGCTAATAAAAAATGATTTCGTAAGCTAACTAAGAATGTAACTAATAAATTGAGTATAAAAGATTAATAAGGAGAAACACCCAATTCTCGGTTTAGTTGACTCGAGATTCGTAATTCTTAAGCTCTTGAAACGTATTCCTAGCATGCAATTGAGACTTCTAACCCTAGGTAATTATATACTTCAATTACCCAAATTTTTCCTTACATTATAGCTAATTCAAACAAGTTCTTGAATTAGATTATTAGCCGTGGACAACTTAGAATGAGTTCTCCAAATTTAATGCAAAGCTAATATGTTAAGCGAGAAAAATAGGTTAGACTAATGCACAAAATCGCAAGCTTGTTTTGTAGCCTTAATTGTGATATCCCTAGCAATTAAAATCGTTAGTTGCTACAATTGAATGAGGAAGAGCAATAATTACGTGTTGAAAACCTAATTCTCTCAATTAATAAATCGACGCATCAATCAGAATGCCCTATTGAAAGAAAATTACCAAGATATCATAAACTTAAAGGATAGAATATCACAACAATCCCAAGTAACAATACTAGAAACGACATTAAGAAAAAGGGCTAAAAGAAAGATAAATCTTTAGACATCAACATCCCCTCAAATTAGGTAGAAGAGGCTTAGCCTTGCATACAAACATTGATCTCAAGATCGGAATCTTCAATTTTCAATCTTCTTTGTAGTGCTTCCCTAATATTCTCTTCTAGGTTGTGTCCCTTAGTTTATCACGCCCATTCCTCTTTTATAGCTCTTCAAAAGACTCCCTCAATGAAACACCAGTATGGAGAAACTAAACAAATTGATGCAACACCTGTCAAATTCCTCCACACTTAAACTGTTGTTTGTCCTCAAACAACCAGAAAACAAAAACAAAACATAAACATTTGATTGTCCCGGCCACGCATAAGGCTAACTACTTATCATTTACCTCATGGAAAATTAAGGTAGCTTGCTTAATAAAAAGTCTCCCAAGCAATGCAAGAGGTTCAAAAAATTTCCTCTCTTTTTTTTCAAAATAACGACTAGCCCTTCAAAACTTATAAAATGTCATGAACAAGAGTCCTTAAGCAATCATTAGAATCATTAAACAAAACTTTTACCTAGAATGAGATAGACCGAATAGGCCGACCCTCACGAATAAATTCACTCTTCGCTCGAGTGTTTAGAAGTTAAGTATTTTCGCTTAAGATTCTATCCAATAGGGGAGTTCTACCATAGGCTTGCAAAATTTCTCATTCTTCACCACTTAGATGTACATGCACGACAAAAATCAAAAGGTCTTTTAAGGGTTTTAACGAGGCTAAGGGTTAAAGAGGGAAAAAATTTAGGAAGTGAGGCTAATGGACCATTGGAACTAGTAGGACACAAATTCATAAAATTCAAGTATATATCTCAAGTGAAACCACTACTCCCTTCATCTTTTCAAAACTTCTAGCATCACCTATGCAAAAATAACATATCCCAACTTTCAAAAGTAACTCAAGCTCTTATTACAAAGGAAATAACCCTTTATATCAACTTCATTTTTTTCACCTAAAACTTTCTGTTATTTTCTTTTCTTTTTTTCCTTGTCACGGTTTTTTTCCTTCTTTTTTCATCTTTTCAAAAGGAATAACATCCCTTCGGTTTATTTTCTTTTTTTTCCACTCCATAAACTCTTTCATCTTTTTTTTCCCGAAGTCATCAATTCATTTTTTTTTTAACAAACCATACAAGCCCACATATCATCAAATTGAACTCTCGACTCATCACGACTTCATCAATAACTTCTCCCCCACACTTACTCCTTTTCCACCCCCCAAACAATAAAAGCAATCACAACTTCACTAGTCCATTGGCAAGGTAAGGAGATCGGAAGAGCATTTTCAGCTCAAGACTAGTGTTAAGGGGTTCAAAGAAATAAAAATAGGCAATAAGGATCAAAGGGGTTATGCATAAAGGGATTTAATGATTAGGTAGGCTCTTTGGATAAAGTGGGTTAATCAAGAGAGAGTACCTTAATCATATTCATGTAATGCATATATGTAATGCATATAGCAATGCAGTTTCAAAGAGAAATAAAGGAAGTTCTAGAGAAACAAACCCATGGAATAATATCACACAAGAACAAAAATAATGAGACTAATAAAGATGTGCCAGTTTGAGGCTCAAAAGTCTCACAAAGTTAAATTTGTCAACCAAATCTGGCCATAACCAAATACGGGCAAAGCAAATAAATATAAGGTGCAAGATCACTTATTCAATCGTGTTATGAATCTCTCTAGGTCAAAAGCAAAATTTCTTTTCTTTATTTTTTTCTTTTTGCTTTTTTCCCTTTTTTCCCTCTTACTCCGGCATTGCTCAATATCCCACCAAGATTCTTTTAATTTCATAAATTAACAAGTTGACACCTTATGTCCAACTAAGATTCTAAAAAAACACGAAACATCCACAACAATTAAACTCTCAACCATCACGACGGATACAATTACTTCACAACTTAAAAATACAAAACTAACACAATGACTTAAACTAGAACAATTCTTAAATTAGAACAAAAATCCTATAAAAAAAACAATACAAAAACATGAAATTGAACCAAGGAAGTAGTTAAAACACATAAAATAAGCAATTCCTCCCCCACACTTAAACTTTACAATGTCCCCAATGTAGAATTAAACATAATGAAAATAGAGGAAAGGAATTATAAACTCCTTGGTAGTACAGTGGAGAGCGAGTCAATGTCATCCCCCTGCCGGCTAGATGGAGCCGAAGTAGAGCCACTGCGCTCTGCCTAAAGCTAGTGGACAGTAGCCCACAGATTACGATTGTCAGACCGTAGCCTCTGATTACCCTCCCAAATGGTAGAAATCTATGTAGTCATATTTTGCAATAGGCTAAGCACTTACTGCGGAAATAGGGCATCTCCACTAGACGCGCCGGTCCCTATGGTACTGCTAGAGCTATCTGATCTGTTTGACTACCTTTGCGTTTCTTGCTCGAGATGTGCAACATTGCATACTCTCTAGAGGCTTTGTAGATTAGGTCATCAAGTTTAAGATTATCCTTATGTGCCCAATGCACCCTGGTTCGTGTACAAATA
>CAVNYN010189474.1:341-30508 GCA_963692815.1 Nyctanthes arbor-tristis
CCCCCCCCCCCCCCCCCCCCCCCCCCCACCGATGCAAAATAATTATGCTTTTAAGGTTCAGCAAGTACACAAGTTTTTACCGATATGTTTGGGATCAACATACTTTTAAATTAGACTTTTAATTTCATTAATTAGCATTAATAATGATTTTTTGAATAGTCATAACTACATTTTTATGCTTGGGCAAAGAATTAGATAGAAGTTGGAATTTGCATGATTGCTGGCGTATCCATATACTTGTAGTGTTGAGCAACACGGGGATATTCAATGACAAATGATAGAAATAAAAGATATCTATAGTACAAGAGTATAAACACGGCACGTGCAACGTACGTAGTGACATTAGTATAATATATAAATGCTAGAGCGATGATGATGAAGAAAAATTATGTTCTGCTATGAATTTAATATATAGAATGTATTATAAAATTGTTATATAATTATTATGCTATGATAACCTATGATTTCACATGTATTCTATTTATTTTGTATGTTCAAGTTGAATATAATAAGATTATTTAAAAATTAGCGCTACATAACAAATGGAGTGTTCTCAATTTATAGATTTTAGAGTCGTATTTAATCCAAAATGTTACAAACTTTTAAATTTTTTTTAATTGATAACTTTTGTGGATTTTTTTGAATTCTTTAGACTTTTGTAGATTTATTGAAATTTAAGTAGAAGATTCATGTAAACTATTGTTGAATTTATTTTAAAAATTTGTAAGAACTCTTTTATTCATTTTTTTAATAAAAACTTATAAATGTATAACATTATGTCAAACAACTATGTAAATGACCAATACTTAAAAAAAAAAAAAAAACTATCTAAATGACCAAATTAAGAATATAAACTAAATATTCATAATTTTCATATCACTAAAATCCAAAATATATTGAAAACACCCATATAAGTACTCTACGTTAGTAGGAGCCCTGTCAATTGGGCAAGGCCTCATTTGCAAAAAAATTTTATTTAGTACTAAATTGAATTAAATTATAAATTAGCAAAACGTAATTGTACCAACTTAAAGATTGGATTATTGGTGCAAATTATAAATGTTAAAGCTTAACTTTTGTCTTTAGCCATTGACACATTTTTATAGACGACAACTTTACACTTATGGTGTGTTTGATTGTAAGAATTTTCCTTGAAAAATGTCGATTTTCCACCCAAATTTTCACTTTAGTAGTGTTTGATTTGTTTTTTTCCTTGGAAAACGTTTTCCTACTTTTGGTTACTTGACCATATTTTCCTAAAAAATAAGGAAAACATTTTCCTTGGGGGCTAGGTTTTTTGTTTTTCAGGGAATTGGAATTTCAAATATTTCCTAATATTGAGCTTTTTTTAATTTTAAAAACATAAATAAATTGCATTACAAATGTGTAATGAAAAGAAAAAGAAAGAAAGAAAGAAAAAAATTGGTTTGCAAAGGGAAAAAAAGACGTATCCTCGGCAAGCTCTACATCTGTTTGCAATCAATTTCATTCAAGAATTCTTCTCCCAAGGTTCAACGACAATTCTTGGACTCTGGTCAAGGTTTGTCTACTTTATCCTCCATTAATTAATGTATCAAGAGGATGAAAGTTTGACTAAAGTGTTCATGAGCTTGATTGACGAAGAATGTATGCGTGAGTTAGTATATGAGAAGCTCGGTCGCACCCCACCTCCACAAGTTTAGGATGTCTTTGCCATTTGATTTAATTAGTAGCTTGCATCTAGTTTGTTAGCTATCTATTAAGTTGTAAATTTTTTCCGATGGTATTCTCGAATTTCTCCTTTTATTGTTATTTTTTTAGATTTATGTTACATACCATTTCTTGTTAATGTTAACAAATATAAGACAGTATAGGAATCTTATAATTTCTAATTATATATTGTCATTTGAGTTCATAACTTTGTTTTATCTTCTTTATTTCATGTGCACTAATAATATCCAATACAAGCTAATGAAAAACTCTCGTAATACCAATAATGTTCAAATTTTAATACACTCAGAAAGTTAATTATATATTACCACTTGAGAAGAAGTCCAATAAGACGGAATGACAAGTCTGGGCAGATCAATCATCCTAATGCTAAGGCATTTAAAAAATGTACAATTTCTAGAGAAAACTTGATAATTAATGTGAAAAAAGATAATGACTATCAAATAATTGTTCAACAAGAAAATAACAAATATTTGGGGGAAAAAAAGATTGTTTCCATGGAAAATAATAGCTATTAAATACCAAAAGATGGAAAATAACTATTATTTCTAAGTGGAAAATTTAATTAATCAAATACATATAATTGACATGTCCCAAGAAAATTAATTATATAGAATTCAATTGCCTAAAATTCATTTTCTTTTTATACACTTTATATGTTTGTAATCAAATAGTACCTTAGCGTTTTTTGTGTTAGTTTGTATTAAATTTCACGTTGAAATTTTTTATTCGACACCCATATTATATATTTTTCGATTTACAAATAGTGCCAATATCATGGAAAGAAGGAAAAAAATAGAAAGTCTACAAACATATTTATATTAAAAATGATTGTAATTCTACCTCATTTGAATTGTCTTGTCAACTGTGCACACAAAAAGAGTGGAAGAATCGAATGCAGAATTAGAAAAGCCAAGAATGGTTTACTTTACCATGATCCCATTTGAACATCTTTTATATATGTAAGCATGTGTGTGAAAAAGATGATTGTACGTTCACACGGCATTACTCTTATATGTGACGAAGTTTAGAATGTGCAATTGATCCATTTATACCAGAATATAGATTTATGATTTGGTAGTAATATTAGCCCTTGGAGTAACTTTATTAAATTTCCCTATTTTTGACGTTTTTAAACTCAATATAGATTTTTGCGTTGACTTGCCTTTGGCGAAAGTATAAAATTCTAAAATGGTTGAGGTGACTGGGCTGGACTCCAAGATTTTCGCCACACCTACCCCTAACAACCTAAGTTCATGGAAGTTGCATTGCAATTAAAGTATCAAAATTTAAAGAAAATGAATCTTCACCAAGAACACAAAAAGACTGTTCCTAATATAAAGCATCTATTCATTTGTGTCATGCTAAGTGCTCTTTGACACCAACCTTCCTCCAATACGCTTACCCTCCTTTATATATTCACCCAACTCAATGCAACCTTCCACTAAAAATTTCATTATAGATTAAAATTTATATCAAACTCACTATGTCACAAATGAATGACAATGTTGCAACTAAGCAAGATCTTTTTTCTACTAGACGTTCCCCAACTCCAGGGAAGGCAACCATACTTGCCATCGGAAAGGCCTTTCCGAAACAAGTTGTTCCCCAAGATCGCTTGGTGGATGGTTATATTCGGGATACTAAATGTGAAGATTTGACTATCAAGGAGAAACTCGAGCGGCTGTGTAAGCTAAACTTCACGATGCACAATATTGCCCCCCCTTTTTTTTAAACTTTTCAAGCACTATAAAAGAAAAAGTTTGTCATGATGTTTTTTACCTCAACATGTAGGCAAAACTACTACTGTGAAAACTCGATATACAGTCATGTCGAAAGAGATATTAGAAAAATATCCTGAATTGGCGACAGAAGGCTCTCCAACAATCACACAAAGGCTCGAAATAGCAAACCCTGCAGTAGTCAAGATGGCGAAAGAAGCAAGCCTGAGTTGTATAAAAGAATGGGGAAGGGCGGCTGAAGATATCACCCACATTGTCTACGTTTCCGCAAGCGAGCTACGCGTACCCGGTGGTGATCTTTATCTTGCTAGCGAACTTGGCCTGAGGAACGACGTTGGACGTGTAATGCTATACTTCTTGGGATGCTACGGAGGGGTGACCGGCCTTAGAGTAGCCAAGGACATTGCGGAAAACAATCCAGGAAGTCGAGTCTTGCTAACAACATCGGAAACAACCATTCTTGGTTTCAGGCCACCGAGCAAGGATCGCCCATATGACTTAGTTGGGGCAGCCCTGTTCGGGGATGGCGCTGCAGCTGTCGTTATTGGAGCCGATCCAATACCTGGCAAAGAGTTGCCATTCATGGAGCTGAATTATTCGATTCAGCAATTCTTGCCGGGAACTCACCACGTGATCAACGGACGCCTTTCTGAAGAGGGCATAAACTTCAAGCTAGGCAGGGACCTGCCTCAAAAGATTGAGGACAACATCGAGGAATTCTGCAGAAAACTTATGTCGAAAGCCGGTTTAAAGGAATACAATGATCTGTTTTGGGCAGTGCATCCCGGAGGGCCGGCGATCCTAAACCGATTGGAAACTACTCTTAATCTCAAAGACTGGAAACTGGAATGCAGCAGAAGGGCACTGATGGATTTTGGGAATGTTAGCAGTAACACTATATTCTATGTGATTGAATATATGAGGGAGGAGCTGAAGAAGAAAGAAAAAGGAGAAGAATGGGGACTGGCTTTGGCATTTGGACCTGGCATAACATTTGAAGGCATCCTCATTCGAAGCCTCTAACAAGTCCTTTGTTTTCATTTTACTTACTTACTACACGCTATTATATCATGACAACAATCTCTTATCAACAAAGTATGTGTTTGAATTGAAATATAAATTATTATATTGTAATGGTTCTAATCTAAGTATTTCTTATGTAATCCAAATATATGTCTAAGAAATGTACCGCAACAAAATGAGCAAACTTTTTAAGATGGTAATCATGTATTGTTTTCACAATCCTCTTTTACTATTCTTCTCTTGGAAAAAAAATAAGCAACAAGAGGCATTTGTATGACGTCCCGTTAGAATTGGGATTTGTTACTAACCTCTAGTCTCATTGTGACTGTCAATTTTAGTGAGATCATGTGGATGGATTACAAATTACAAGAGATCATTTTTTTTTTCAAAAGTTCAACACATTGTGTCTTGTATGAATTTATATAGATAATGATCTTCTTTGACTCCTTTTTTTTTTTTTTGAATTACAAATGGATTGTATGAGATAGGAATTGAACTCTAATCTTGAGAAGTTAGCATGTTGTTCGACTTAAAATTTGGGGGAAAAAAATTGTAGCACGTAAAAATGCATATGCATATGGTGAAAATTGGGAAAATCATCACTTCACTAAAGGCTAAGCCAGAAAAGACCAAAAATGTGTATATATATATATATATATATACACAAGGAGAACACGTGGGGGAACGCCGCCATATCCCGTATATATCTTGGCAGTTAAAATTGGAGGGGTCTCTATCAACATGGTTTGATTCCGCCGCCAATCCGCCGAATTATTTGGATATTCACTAATTCGAAGGTAGAATTTGATAAATTTCCAAACAATTCAACCAATTTCAAATTAGGGTTTCGTTCAACATAAATTTATATTTCTCCTGCATAGTTTCCGAATGAATGATGATTCGTTTTCTTATCTTCTATAGGAATCGGGTTTTATTATGGATGCTAGAGACTCCAATGCTGGAGAATCCAGCGTACCTCTTTTGGTAATTTGATTCCATTAATTATACCATTTCCCGGTTCTTTTTATTGTTTTATTAATCACAGAAATACTGCTATTAAGGGTCTAGTATTTATGTTTTCCCCCTGCTTGTGTGAAAGGCGGATGGAAATGCAATGAGGAACAATCGCCCCGGTATTCCGCAGTTGTTTACGTCAATGCCAGCTCTCAACGAGGCAGCTTCATATATTGCGGACACAACTTCAATTTTCACCCGGTGTTTCACTGATATTATTGGTACTTTAGTAACCACTGCATAAATTTTCATGTCATTGTATTAGAAATTTATGAAATTGCAGCTATGATAATTGATCTGTGCTCGAGTACAGTTATACTCATCTGAAACTTGTACTAGCATTTTCCTCAGCCGCAAAATATGCTAAGCTTGTAGAAACCCATGAGAATTATGCCAATGTTATGTATGGAAAATGCACTAATGGGAACTTTGTGATTAGTGAATTCACAAATTTTATGGTTGTTTGTCCAGGGAAAAGCTTGACGATGATATATTATAGGTCATGGAAAATAGCTGATAGCAACAATTTTTATCTTATCTTAATTTAAATTCCCTAGGAAACTTTCCTTTACTCTCCATCTTAATGGGTCATGAAATTTGAGTTTGAAAATGGGATAGAGGAAAATAGGATTTGAAGTTGGGACTTGACTTGACTCCTTCCTGATATTATGTTGGTTGTTTGACTGAAAATCTTCTGATGAGCAGCCAATTCACTGGTGGTTGAGATAGACGCATATTGCAGAGCTCAGAGTGGTTATTTATTTACAGATATTTACAACTGGCAAACCCCTTTGATGAAAATATAATTTCTCATTTCCTCACCCATTTTAACTGAACTCCACACATTGCTGGTAAGGGATCAACACAGCTCAGATACAGATAAAATTAATTTGTTTTTCGATTTCCTATTATGACCTTTTTGTTTGTCCATTTGGCTTACCCACAACTTTTACTGCTATGGGCTTCTAAAATGATTCATACAGTATCTTGGGTCTTAGTAGAATTGCTTAAAGCTTAAAACACCTTGACATTACAACTAACAATTTTACTTTGTACTAAATACGTCCTCAATTTTCAATAAGATTTCATCAATGTTTGTGGACTTTATATGCTTGCATAAGGTTGGCCACAGAGGACGTGAATTTGGGACAAGCCTTGAGAGGTTCTGGAGTTAAAAATAAGCATCTCTGACTTTTTGTGTTGCTTGTCTTCTATCCTAAAGTATTTCGAAGTCTCTGCCTTCTTATGTCAGCATCCATTCTTCCAGTCTATCTTTTAATGCACCCCTCCCCAAATGAATAAATGAGTTTTCCTAATTATGTTCTATTTTCTTTAAACACAAATGATGCTGTTGTTGTTGTTGTTGTTAATGCTTATTTTTGCCTTTGTGCAGTAGAATCTGTGCCTGGAGAATCTGTGAGGAAAAAATTGCTGACATTTGAAGACAGAGACTCTACATCTAGGAATGAAGTGTCCTCAAGTGGAATTATTTCTTCTGTTTCTCAGTCACTCCATACAGAAGTTGAAGCTCCAGCTGTACACGGTGAAATAACTAGGAGCTCAGCTGAAGAGCCTGTTCTTGCAAAATCAAATCATACCAACCAAAATGGCACTTCCATTTTTCAAGGGTACTAATCGTTGAAGACTTTGATGACAGTAGAATGAAATATTGTCCTGATGTTAACTATCTACGTGGTGCAGGTCTTATGATTTTTATAGGATATGCTTTATGTACTGGATAAATTTATCTCATACTTTCCATGTGAATCATTTTTCGTAGGATTCTTTCATGTGATTGTCATTTTACAACTATTCACCTAGACCTGGGTTTTGATTTCCGATGTATTTAATTTACCATTAGATTCTTAAATTTTGGGCCACTTTCAGACTGCGTATTTTTTGTTTCAGGGTTTCCATTTCTGTACTGATCTTATTGGGTTTTGATATCAGCCTCATTGAACGGGTCAGGAAGACTGTTCGTGGCTCTGCTGATGACATTGGCTGGCTAAAACGAGCTACTGAAATGCCTCCAGTTGAAGATGGAACAGAAAGATTTATGGAATTACTAGATGAAATTAGGCATGAACTATGTTACTGTACTAAAATTTTCAGTTCCACCACCCCGACCCACACCCATCACAATCCCAAGCAAAAATGCCTTAGTGTCAACACTTGTAATGAAATTGCATTTTCTGTATCAGGCATGGTGTGCACAGACTGCCAAATACAATGGTTTACTTGTTGGTTCCAGGTATCATTGCTTTCGGTTGTAAAAGTTCTCAGAGTATTTCATTTCTTTGGATTCGTTGTGCCTATAGGGTACATTATAGAAATGTCCATAATGATTTGTCACTGACTTAATTCGTGTAGGCTGTTTGCTCATATTTTTAAATGATGCTAACAGTCAGAGCCAATTCAAAAATTATGATTTCCTTTGCATCATTCTCATGGAATGCCACGTAAATATTAATCTTTTGATTGTAAAATTTTCTCCAATCTTAAACTTGTAATTTCAATCCGAACATTCTGGACATCAATGTTTTACTGGAATTTCATCAGTTTGACGAAGGCAATATTGCACGGATTTGTTATTAAAACTTTTAAGGAAAATGAATTGTTAGGAAAATTGGTCCATTTTGTGGTATTATTGTGCCCGAATAGTTGGAGATGTTTTGTTATTTTGGCTACTTGTGTGAGAATCCAGTGACTTGTTAAGGATCAAGGCTGTACGAACTTAATTTATTCTGATGCATGTTCTTTGTGATGGATGGTTAAAATGTTGGTTTTAACAAGTTATAGACTGGTAGCATTGAGTGTTAGTGTTGTGCTAATTCGGTTTTGCTCATTCTGCAGGTCTTTTCAGCAACCATGGCCCTCTGTATTTTGTTAATACAAAAACAAGTTTTTCAAAGATTGGTCTCACCTGTCATATTGCCAAGATTCACAGTGAGGTACATCTTCAATTAGTCTTCTTGCTTATCTAGTAACTTTTATATGCAATATTAATTAGTAGGTGCTCAGGCTTCCGTGGATAAAAATGCCAAAGAGATAAAGGATTACATTGAAGAAATTTACTGGGGTTCTGGAAAACGTGTTTTGCTTCTTGGCCATAGTAAAGGGGGAGTAGATGCAGCTGCTGCATTATCCATGTATTGGGATGAACTGAAAGGTAAGGTTGCCGGTTTAGCGCTAGCACAGAGTCCTTATGGAGGTAGTCCAATTGCTTCAGATATTCTACGAGAAGGCCAGCTTGGTGATTATGTGAACGTTCGTAAGCTTATGGAGATGCTGATCTGTAACGTGATCAAGGTATGCACATCAATCGCATAACTTATCATTGGTTTTGTAGACACCTAATATTTAAATTTGCGACCGTTTTGAAGGGTGACATGCAGGCTCTAGAAGATTTAACTTATGAGAGGAGAAAGGAGTTCTTGAGAAAGTACCACTTGCCAAGGGAAGTCCCAATTGTTTCTTTCCACACAGAAGCTAGCATTTCTCCTGCCATATTGGCCACATTGTCCCGGGTTGCGCATGCTGAGCTAACTATGTTAGCTCCTCTCTCTGATGGCCAACCTGCAATGCTCCCTGTGGTGATGCCTCTGGGTGGTGTAATGGCCGCCTGTGCGCAACTACTTCAGATTAGGTACGGCGAGAAGAGTGATGGGCTGGTAACTTGCCGTGATGCAGAAGTCCCTGGCTCCATTGTAGTACGGCCAAAGCGCAAACTAGATCATGCTTGGATGGTGTATTCGTCATTAAATGATAACCCATTAGAAGCAAATGCTTCACAAGTGTG
This sequence comes from Nyctanthes arbor-tristis, assembly GCA_963692815.1. Taxonomy (NCBI): domain Eukaryota; kingdom Viridiplantae; phylum Streptophyta; class Magnoliopsida; order Lamiales; family Oleaceae; genus Nyctanthes; species Nyctanthes arbor-tristis. Next base: position 9,630 of record CAVNYN010189474.1, read on the forward strand.
TGAAGCTCTTTTTGCGTTGCTTTTAGAGACCGGAGAGAAGAAAAGACACGAGCTCGCGAAGAAATATGAATGAAGAAATCCCTGCCAGTGTTTTTTTTTAGTGTACTGAGTCTTCTTTTTCCTGTCTATTTGCAATTTTATTCAATTAGTTCTTTTGTTCCTTTCGTTTGTACTTGTGTTGTATGGTTGATAGATTCTCCCGCGGGAATGTATTTCTGCTGAGGATGGGTTACGGCTTAGTGATACAGAATGGTGTTAGGATATCTTGTATTGGATCAAATTTTATATTTTTTCTGAATAGTGAGAGTAGGTGACCTGATTCCAACCTGTTGCGCTTCAAGGCTAATATGATGAAATTAATCTAAGATTTATTTTTCAAGGTTGACCAAGAGCAGTCGTGAGAGACCTGTGACCATGCTAGTGGTCTACCTTGTCAAGAAAGGAGATTTGAGAGGTCCTGTCGTAGGAGTTCATGACATCCAATGTTATGCTATCGAGGTAGTAGCATTTGTGCTGTGGTCATCCCAGGAAAGGTCATGGTAATGGTTGACCTCGCTAAGAGAGGAGATCTTCTGTTCTATCTTTTGTCATCCTAATTTTCATGGTAAGGACGTTAAACATGCACGACAGTAAGATTACGTGACCTTACAAACATGGATCTTAATATTCAAATTATTACATGGTGTGGTATGACTAGTTAAAAGTTTCAACCCTATCATATACCAAAATAAACGACGATCCAATTAAAATTCGGCATTACATCTTATTGAATATCAATTAGTCTGTCAAAAATAATTTTTATATTGCGGAAGTTGAGATTGATTGGTTGGTTAATTTAATTCTCTTTAAATATTTTTATTTCTAAATAAAAGTAAAATAAAAAAAATACACATGCATGTTTTTATCAAGTGTACAAAAAGTCCGTTTGAAATTATTTTTGGATGATAATACTCAAAAACTTCACTTCAGACACGAGTCGTTTTCCCTTGTGCTACACGTGGAAGAACTGGACTCACCAGTGGATTTTCTCGTGTGGTGCACATGGGAAAGTGACATGTGTCTTTTTGAACATTTCTCTATTTTTGGATTTGGTAATCTATTCAGTCCATGTGGAAAGAAATCCCGTCTATTTATGCCCCACACACCTCAATGTACCTTTCCCATTGGAGATGCTTGATTTAGAAATTGCGTCATGATGAGCGTGTAACTTGTAAGAACATATCAACCATGGAGGTAAATATCTCTTTTTTTATTTCCCTCTTTTTTGGTAGCAAACTGAAAAAAATTACCATTTTATAATGGTTGGTTATGTCCTAAAAAATAGTGAACATTGCCTGCTTCTACGGGAGGAATTTGATGGTTAACACCTAATCCGTTTATAAATCAAAACATTTATAAATGATTGCCACGGTTTATAAATCAAAACATTTATAAATGATTGCCAAATAGACTCGAATTCTTTCCTTCAATTTACTATCTAACATAAAAGTTTCCTCCTATTTTGTTACACGTACTTTCATCTGAGCAAATAAAATATAAATTGCTAATAGCTTATTTACAATTTAAAAGTCTTACCTTGCTAAAAATAAAAATACTACATTTGTATAGGGGTGGAGCCTATACGCACGAGACGAGTGTGGTCACATGACTGCATTGGATTTTGGATGCAATTTACTGGGTAGAGAAGGAAGGAAGGAAGGAACACAACCAGCGTTAAAAATTGAAATGGTAACATATAGAGAGATGTGGAAAGGGTTTGGATAAGAAGAAGACATGATACAATGCCACGTTTGCCCCTACTCGCTCTTTCTTGCTTTCATTAGTTATTTATCATTATATATCTGTGAGCTTGTAGAATCAATTAATAGTTGGGCTTCATGAACCATTCCAAGTGACTCAATATATATATAGAAATTAACCTTTGAGCTCATTCCAGTTATTTTTCTTCATATTATCACCCCACATTCTGCTGAAAATCTATCTATTTACAAATAAATTTCCAAAGAACAAGTTCTAAGTTCATAAAAATAAATGTTTTCCAACTTCAGCAATTAAGCAAGTTAATTTGATTCAACTAGAACTTCAAATAATTAAATCTTAAAAGGAAATGCACGGTCTAACTTGACCTAAAGCAGGAAATTAAACTCCAATTTCAGCTACTTCTTTGCTTCCAAATTTTAAATTTTACTTTCATCTCATTTTTAACTTCAAATTAAATTATCACTCTAGTAAGCAAAATATTGGTATCAACAAAAAACTTTTGGACAGAAAGACAAAAATCGAAGTGGCCACAGCACTGAACTAAAATCAAAGTAGCAATAGAGAACTAAAAATTTAGTTCCGTCACTGCATTTATAAGTTGTATGCCTTTTGGTCTTTTAACAAACAAAATCATTAATGAAATATTAAGTCAGTATGAATTCATTATTCAGACTAATTACAAAGAAAACTATACGTATAAATTACTTATTTTTTAATCAGTCTAGCTATGAAAATCTCACATCTCCCCTTACACAGCTCAAACTGCCACATGGTTGCACAACCACGTGACAGCTTGAGCTCCATAAGAGGGGGTGATGTTTTATTAGAAAATCACATTTTTCAATTATTTAGCAACTAACCATTGTAAAACAATTAAAAAGATTATTATAAAAGTTATTAAACAAAAGTTCAAGACTATGTAACAACTAAAAGTGATTGTAAAATACATTAAAAAGATTATTATTATTATTATTATAACGATCGAGAAAATAACCAACATCATCTCCAATTCTCCATCACACTATCAAACACAAGGCTCATTAGATTTGAGTACATAAATAAATAAATCAGAATAATATTCAGGCGCGGCACATCCCGTTACGCGGTTGTCCTCTTCTGATACAGCCGCCAGTAGGCGAGCAAGCAAAATTGACTGAATTGCCCCCAGCTGGTTTCTCAAATTTCCACCTCTTTCCATTTTTCATGAATATAAATCGAAAAAAATAAAAAAAATTCCACCTGTCGCTCCCATGGTTGTATGTACCGGAGTTCGCGTCTGTGTGTATGTGTGAGAGTTTTTTCAGTATTTTTCTTCAGTTTACAGGGAAGAAAGGGTGATAAGAACAACAGCCCAAGTCTTCTGTTGATTGCAGATTGCCACCATTGAACCCAGATTTTATGCCAGTGTAAATTAGTGTAATTCCTTCAATTGTTCTTCCTGAATTAGGGTTTATTTGAAGAAATATCTAATTTTATGCATAGTGTTTGGTAGATATGGGTGTTTGATTCTTAGGGTTTATTATGGTATTGGCATGAAAACTTATGTGGGTTTAGAGAATAATTGGCATTTTTAGGGTTTTGAGAGGGCGGGTTACCGATGGGGAGCACAGGTGAAGCAGAAAGAAAACGACGTCATTTAAGCTCTATATCACCCACCACCGTTAGTGCGAAGAAGCACTTCCCTGTTACCTTATCCGAGGATAAAAAGGTGAAGCCTCTTCTTTATTTATTTATTTATTTTAAAAATTTCAGTTTTTTTATCTTCTCTAACCGTGATGTGCAGGTCCTGTTTTTGATTGTCACCAATCTTTCTTTCTTATGGTTATTTGTATGAGTAGCAAAATTTTGAACTTGGCGTTGTTTCTTAACCGCTGAAGGCTTGGCCTGGTCGTGAAAGTAGAATAGGTAATGGGAGAGGTAGCTTATATGGGCATGAAAAGAGATGTTCTGATTGTATTATCTTTGTCTGTACCGCTCCTTGTGGATTAGATCCCGCCCTTAAAACAGCTAGTTTTCACACTTTTCAGCCACTTGCAGCTTTTCTGCATTTTTATTGCTTCCAATTTTATTCTTGTTATATCTCTAGAAGTGCATTAACTACCTGAAGTGTTCACTAGCTGTAACGGAAGGAGTTGATCATGCCTCGTGGCATGACTGAAAGATTACCATTAAAATTGTTAGGGCTTTAGGGTCTCACAGAAGGTTCAGGTTGAGGGGTGGGGGTTCATCTGGAAGCAAAGAAAACGAATGGAATCTAATTAATTAATATCTTGTTTCTATTTCATATTTATGGGTCTGCACTAGATATTAGTATATGTATTGTGGATAATTATGATCAATGCGAGTAATTATGAGCTGGTGGGATATATGGTTTTGTGTTTATATTCACTATGTCTTGTACCAAGGGATTTGATTTGACATGTGTAACTATTTTTGACTGCACACTCATAGATATCCGTTACTTTAACGAATACAATGTTGGAGATTTCACGACTCTCCTAAGATGTGTAGATAAAAATGTATTAGTGGGTCCTGCATAATGTGCAGTTAAAACTTTCTTAATTTTATAATGAGAAACGCACCCACCCATTTATAATTATTGAATAGAAACATAAAAGAAATTCTTTAGTATGAGTTATGGGGCTTCTAAAAATGATGCTGATATTGAACTCTCTGTCTATGCTTTTGGCTTCTCACTATTTTGCATGCATTGAACTCAAATATGCAATGTCGTTTCCAAGCTTATATCATGAGCAGGTTCATTTATCCCTTGACTGAGCCTGGAATGCTGAGTTTCTGCATGTTAATGCTGAGTATCTGCTTAACATGAAATTTACCTAATGTTACATTTTAATTGGATTGGCCTCTTTAGCATGATGTTGTGGTTCTATACTTTTCTTACATAACATTCACAAAGTTGCCAACTATGTTGCTTATTTTTTCCAACATCGTGGTAGCGTGTTTTCTATTTGAGCGATTGAGTTTTCAATCAAAACACAGTAACAGAGAAAAGGCACGTGTTTCGTTAATCATGCATCATGATCACTGATTTATCCATGTTTTCTGGACTACTTTGGCATGTTTAGATGGCACAAATAGTAGTTGGCATAAGCATTTGGGGAGGTTTGATGAATATATTGTGAAATTGCAAATAATCAAATTCACACTTACCACGGCCTAGTACTAATCTGGTGATATTTACCTAGCACACTTCTCTATAAGCATTTACTTTCCTCTATTTGAGTTTTGCCAAAATTGTTGATGCTTGCTGGTCAGCTAGTTGGCATCAATAGGCACATATACTTATGAAATTAGAAATACAAGAGCTTACGCTACTTGCTTGCTTCAGATGAACTCATATGAGTGTGACTAAATAACCAAAAAGTACATGGCTACTTTGCATAAACTTCCATTGAATGAGTACATTTCATGGTATGGTTTTTGGCAATGTTTCCTCAATGTTTATGCTCATGGATATTTTCTTTTCTTTCCCCATTTTTGGTGTTCTTTGCTTATTCTTTTCCCATTTTTCTCTTTTCTTTCTTCCTTTTGAGCATATGCCCCAGTTGTCACTCAGATTATTTTGTTCCAGTTATATTCTCTTCCTCTCTATATGTATTGAAAATATTACAAAGCACACATTGCCACCTTCCATTCTGCAGAAAAGGGACAAAATCTACTTGTTACCTCTACAGTAGTCTGGGTGATTAGACTGTTCATGGTTTTTATATTACCTAAATGTTGTTGGATTGAACCTATATTGGAGTGTTAAAGATGCAAAGAGAGTTCATTTTGTTGTAGTGCTTTAAACACATTTATGATTTAACCCATTTCCACTTGTGTAGACCCTTGACTGGATTCTGGGAGTTGTAATTCACTGGTGCAGATTTTGTTTTTTCTTTTCCTTTTAATTTATGTATACTGCTTATCTGCTTTTTCCTGAAGCTACAGATTGACTACTCTTCACCCAAAAAAGGGGTTATTTAGCGCAACTGTCGTGGTCCCTAAGAAGGCATTTTTGTTATGCATTGATTAGTTCCAAGTGACAAACTATTCCTTCAATAGATGAATACTGCAATTAAAAAGCATATTACAGAAGGTTGGAAGAATGAATCAATATTGAGAAGAGCCCTAGATCCTTTGTAAAGGGACTGTCATTTTTCTAGAATTATGTTCTATGGATTGCTGAATGCTGAAGAAAGTGGCTACATTAATTGTCACATGGATTTCCCAAGATTTTTCCATCTCGATGCCTTGGATATTGAATTTTAATTCAGTAGCCACCAATTTTGGGATGCTCTTACACATTATTCATTATTGGGTTTTGATTGCTGCTTGACAAATGGGTCTGTTTGGATTGATTTATAATCGTTTTCATTTATAAATGGGAGCAATGATTGTCCTTTTATGCACGTGTAAGCAACTAAGTTTGCCACATAATATTGATGGGATGGGTATTTCAAATCATTGTCAATTATAGTAGTTGCCGTGTGTATAATAAAGTACAATGATTACGCTTATTTATAAATGGGACTAATTATAAATGAATCTAAAATTATTCTCATAAACATGTCTGCTGTGCTGAGAGAGAAAGTATGTTCTGGAACGATCTTTCCACTTGATTATATGTAAACTTACTATCCATCTGGCTTTTGCTTTTCTAGTTTGTTCAAATGAAAGTATTACTGAATTTATGCTTTTATTAATTTGTTACAGCGCTGGTAATTTTGATTTTCTGTTGCTCTAGCTTGATGCAGCAGTGCTTCAATTTCAAAATCAGAAACTTACCCAGAAGTTAGAAGCTCAAAGGCTTGAGATTAGTGCCCTGGAAAGCAAATTTTTTCAGTTAAGAGAGAAACAACAGTCGCATGAGAAGACTTCTGCTGTGGTTAATAATTCATGGGAAGAGGTAGTTACTTTTGGGGATTGGGGTTGCATAGTTTTTCAATATCATTCTACAATTTTCATGGATAGATAAATATTTAAAAAAAAAAAAGATGAATACGTATGTATGTATATACATAAGTACAATATGTTACTCTCCTGCTCGTACATATATACAAATGTTCATTTAAACCTACAAACACATGTCAGACTATGTTCTGGACCATACTGATTGTGATATCTTTCCAATTTTATATCAGCTGGTCGATGAGTTGAAATCACATTCAGATCACATAAAAGAGTTGGTAAGGCGTGGACGCATTTTTGAACATCAAATTGTAAAAGATGGTAAGAGATGGCCCGGATTGCACGGGGTCTTCCAATTTATTTACTGTAAAATAATAACCCCCCAAATAAATATAAAAAAATCTAATCCGAGTTGAGTTAACACACATTTTACGTTTCCAAGTGTCTTCCGGATCTGGTGTTTTATAACCGCAAGTGTGTTTGCCCAATTTGCTGATACATGATATATTATATTTACATTTTTGAATTGTAGAATTTTGTCCTTTCACCAGTGTTTAATTCATGCTGCCGCCTAGTTTCCTATTTTTACTTTCTAGCCCACATAATACCTGTGTCTTAACTTTGAAAACCTGAGTTCGATATCAGATTTCTGTCTAGTTGATATTTTGGTATGAGACACATGGAATGCTATGTGTCATCATTTTTCATATTGATATCTATTGATTATTAGAGTTCCATGAACTTTCTTGATATACAAAATCTCTTAAGCACAGCTTGTTTTAGGAAGGTTGATGCTTGGCTTAGACTGGTTTCCAAAAATGATCCTCTAATGTCCAGGAAATACGTCTAGATTCTGAGATAAGTGAAAGTTAGATCTTGAACTTTGCCTCAGCAAACTTCTTTGGGCTCTTTCATTGTCTTTATTCTTCTCCAAATCTCTTTCATTATTTAAAATATATCTATCATCAGTTTTTGTAGATGTGTATCCCAATGCAGTAAGGAAAACGATGAAGTAACGGGGGTAAAATTGACTAAAATCTTTATGAACTTTTTAATCCAGTAGCCAACTCGAAAATTGGAAATGCTTCACTGCCTATCTATTGGAAGTTGCTTACCCTTCTTTTTCAAGAATTTATTTTTAGATGTTTGGAGCTGCAAGCGTCTTGCTCCTATAGGGTATTGCTTTTCAACTGTTCTAGGAATTTGTTAAGGCATATATTTGGAATATACAGTTCCTCTCTCAGTTGTATAAGAGAAGAGACTGATAATAAGGAAAGCCCTCATTTCTTTAAATAATTATTTCGTTGGTGTTTGATTCAATCCTACTAGGACTGTGTATGTTTTATGTTTCTACCAGCCTTTCAAATTGCTTCTTTTATGTCTTTCTATAAGTTCCTCTATTATTATATTCCCAGGATAGTTTCACATTGGCAATGCTGTTACGGTGTGGTATTAGCTTAGTTAACTTAGAAAACTGCCTAATCAAGTTTATAGTGAGCCATGAAACAGATGATTTTCCTGCATTTGTAAACGGGTCAACTTAGGCGTTGTTAGAAAACTATTTCTAATTTAAACTAGAATCTGGTCAAACCAATCACACCCACACATCTAGTGAGACCCGGATGTACTATAGAAATCTCCACCATTAATTTCCATACAATCTATTTCTATTTGTAACATAAATAGTTTGCTAACAGGGGTTCAGATGCATGAACACCGTGTTTGCTAATGAACGTATATTGTTTGCTTGGTAGATGGTGATTCACTTCCTGAGAAAGCTTTTTTAAGCCGCCTTTTAGAAACAGGCGCAACTGAAAGTAGCTCAGCTGACACGACATATCTGATTAAAGAAGATAGACGTATTGACGATGAAAAGACAAAGTCCATATTGCATAACACAGTCAAAGCATGTGAGGATTTGACAAAGTTGGAGAGAAGTGCCTCTACTTCGCAATTAGAGGTGCCTCCGTCTAATGGTAAGACCTTATACAGAAGATGTGTACTACTCTGAAGCTTTTGAATAGAGATCACTGATTTCTTGTTATCATTCCAGATGCGAGGGCATCCTGTGAATTGAAGGCAAAAGTTAAGAATCTGAGAATGGCAGTGGGTGATCTACACTTGAAGCACAAGTCACTGACTACTGAATTTCAGAACCAGCTTGACATCAACACCAAGAGCAAAGCTGATCATATAAGTTTGAAAGGTACTCGATTTATTTCTAGTTCCCTCTGAAATTTTCAATTGTATAGGTGTGTTCCACTTCATTATGTTTGCATTAAACATATTGGTGTTGTTTTAGGGGTCAAATTTTCTTCAACGTCTTGGATTATATCTTTCAGCTCAAGTATATGGGACTTAAGTACTGGGCTAAAACTTATCTAGGGTCCAGGTTACAGGGAGCCGAGTATTTCACATCATCGTTGTCTCTAGTTGTATTTGTATCTATTGTTAATGAATTACTAGCATAACTGGACCATTCTATTGGTTTTAAAAAGCAGCCCGTCAGTTATCTTGCAGAGGAAGTGGCCTTGCGTAATTTAAGTTCATGCTTCTGGAAGTATATGTTGCTCATAACGAATCTTCATTAATGTGTGTACCAAGTTTCAAGAAATTATTTGGTGCATTTGCTTTTGTGAAGTTTAATAGCATTGCTTCGGTGAAGTTACTTGAGCTCATAATATTTGATTCTTCATCTATTAAAAAATCTGCAACATATTGCTTTAATTGTAGTTGTGCTGCTGCAAATAGAAATCTAGAAGTAGATAATCCAATGGGATTGGAGTATTTAACGAATTGATTTTGAAGTATTTGCATAAGTGTCTTTACATACCTCATATAAGTTATTTTCAAATTATGCTTCCGGATCTGCAGACTCTAGTTTTGTTTCTCATCAGGACGTCTATTAATTCTAATATTTGTGCCAAATTGTTCGGGAGCAACAAGTTGAACATTAAACTCGTTTAAGTTAAAAGAAAAAAAAGAAAAAAAAGAAAAGAAAAAAAAAAAAAGAGAAAAGAATCAGCTGGACATGGGCAAGTCTTGAATATCTGATTTTGGAGCTGAGTCAACTTTAGTCATGGATTCTCATGGTAGTTTTATCTGTTGACAGTCTTATGTTTCTCTTTTGTTACAGTTGTTTTTGTTGCTACTCTCATTACGCTTTTTGAAGAGATATACCCCACATTAGCATTATGTTTATATTTCAAAATAGGAGTAGAATTAGTGGAAATCAGTGCCAGAGATTTGTCTAGGTCCCACGAAATATGTGGATGCGATTGCTTTGACTTATTGCCATTCTGAAATGGAAATAGTGTGATACATCGGCACAATTTAAACAATCTCTACGATGTATCAAACTGAAAAAGGAAAATGGAAAGTACAAAAATTTTCGGGTAAAATTGGGTTGCTATTATTCTTGTGCTGCATACTTTTAGTATCTACACTCTTTATCAACCGATCTTATGGAGCATCGGCATGGATCTAGTTCACCTCACTTGCACAATTTTATGGAATGATTTCAAGATTTTCACCCATTTCTTGCTTTTATTTAATTGGAGACTCCATTTTATCTGTTGGGTTACATATTAAGAGCTTGTTCTTGGGAGCTTAATGTAAGGGAAAGTTAGATTTATAGGAGAATGTGTGGTGGGAATGTAGAGAAAGAATATTGGGAACATGTCTTTTCAAGTGTGCTGGCCTTGTATAATTATGTTATCAAAATCGCAACACTATGTGGTTAGCTTCATGTTTGGTGCAAAAATATCCTCCTGAGAGGTGCTGTAATTGACATATTTGGCTGTCGTATAAAAGGAGAGCTGGAGAATGCAATTTCAGAACTTCAAGAAAGCAACCGAAATTTGGCAATTTTAAAAGCAGAGAGAGATTTGGCAAAAGGAGCATCTTTCCCCATTCTAAATCGACGAAAAAAACATGTCACCAGTGATGAAGCTAGTGACAAACATGACGAGTTGCAAGAAATGGAGTTGACACTCAAGGAGTTATTGGTATTCACCTGCACTCTTTTTCCTCTAGCTTATCCGGTTATGTTTCCACTTCTATAATGATCTTAAGCTTATTTTGTGCTCTTGTACAGAACCAATCATCTTCTCGACTGCTGGAACTCAAACGTCTTCATGAAGACAGAATAAAGATATTGAGGCAGTTATCTAATTTGCAGGTTAATCCTTCTCTGCTTGCGCTCCTGTTTCATGCTTTAGATTATGGGCATCTTCTGTGGTGTTTTTCTCATTATGTTTCTACTAGTCTGTAAAATTTGTTTTTGTTCAACAGAACAACCTCAAGAATGTGAAATGCATTTGTTCTTCCAGAGCATATCTCCTGCTTAAAGAACAACTTGCAAAGTCTAAAGCAGATGTAGTTCAGTACCAAGCTCTGTATGAGAAACTACAGGTTGGTACTGGTTGGTAGTTTCATTTTTAACTTCATTTTTTTTGTTTTGAAGATTATTTGGTCTATGTGCTGATTCATCTACTTAATTTAGGTTCAAAAAGACAGTCTTGCTTGGCGGGAAAAAGAAATTCACATGAAAAATGAATTGGTTGATGTATTAAGTCAATCTTCAATGGTTGCTGAGTCTAGAAATTCTGATCTACAAAAAGAGATACAAAAATGCCTGAAAGAAAGAAGACTAATCGAGACCAAGCTGGAAGAAGCATCAAAAGATCATGGTATTTCCTCGTATCTCATGGAAAACTTGTTGCATATCTGCCTGTGTGTCACAAGGCTATATTGGTGTTGTTAACCACAGGTAGGAAAGAGATCATTGCGGAGTTCAAAGCTCTAGTTTCTTCGTTTCCTGAGAAAATGGGTAACATGCAGAATCAGTTAGTTCAACACAAGGAGACTGCTTCTTACATTCATGGTTTGCGTGCTGATGTTCAATCGCTTACTAATATTCTTGATCACAAGGTCTGATGTGTTTTACATGCTGTCATTGTTTTTATTTTTTTAATTTGTGTTTATCAGTTATTGATGCTTATCAAAACTATTCCTTAATTATGTACAGGCTAAAGAACTGAACTCCTTGTCTTCCAGATCATCTGATCAAACTGCTGACATACAGAGATTACGAGCAGTGGTATCATTTTTGTCTTAAGTTACATAAATGTTGGAGGCAAATCTCATGCTATATTAAGTTTTCTCATCAAGCAATCTTTTTTCATATCCTAGCATGCAAGAGTGATTTATTTATTTATTTATTTATTATTTTTATTAAGTAAGTTCTACTTGCTGCTATTAGCCCATCAATGCCCTTTTCTGGAATGAAATCAAGGGTGTATGAGCCTTCGTTCTGTTGGATATATATCTGTTTGTAGGTCACCTGACATTTATGTTGCAAACCCACTTTGACCCGATCATACGTTAGGGAAATATACAGCAGATGTAACAGTTTGATGCATTAGGCTTACCATGAGGTGGCCTGCCGTATTGTTTTTTCAATTTTTTTGGTTGAGTATTCGGTGTGAAATAATTGTAATGGCTATCACATGTCCTTTTAGCTCAGTTCTGCTTTTTGAATCTTTGAAAAATATAGCAAGAATTTTGCAAATCTATTTTGAAATTGTTCCAAGCTTTTGTAACTGTGATTTCTTGATGCAGGTTCATGATTTAAAGGAAGCTGATACGGATATGAAGCTTTTTCTGGAAATGTATAGACGTGAATCCACAGATTCAAGGTAGCATTTTCTTACAAAGTCCTCATTCTGATGATTGTATTCAAATAACTCCTAGTTTCTACTTTTCCTGAACTTAGTGTGGCTGAGGGAACACGGTTACTTTAGTATACCAAGTGCAGCAGTATTCCGGCTAGTTACTGTCATTAACTTTAACCATATCCTGTACCGTCCTTTTTTCTAATTCTTTTTTGGTTAATCTCTTTCAAGTCATGAAAAAATTGCATTAGCTGAATGGTTTACTGTTGATCCAGAAGTATAGGAAAAACTAGAAAATTAGATAAAAGTTCAACTCATGGTGACTGTACACTGAAGAACTAACACTTTCCAAAGGGAGGGGTTATCAACGTCTGATGCACATTGGAGTCCTTCACGCTGGGATTTCGTTCCCGACTGCTCTTTATATTTATCAATTTCTGACACATGAAGGATGCTTCCTTGACGGCATTTGTCTCATTCAACATGCCTTGCTACATGTAATTATTAACACCTTTGGAACATCTTTTGGCATGTCAAGGACACAAGTTGCATTTTGATATTAATTGAAGAGCTGAAAGAATCACTTTTTTTCTTTCAAAATAGCATAATTGAGCAGAAACTTTGAATAATCTGGGAATATCCAAGAAATTCATGTGGAATTTGTTGTTTGTGGCTTTGTGCTAAGCATATATTTCATTCCTTGTCTTTGATGAATTAATCATGCAATCTGGTGTCATCTTAATACAAGAAATAGTAACTCAAGACCATTTCAACTTGGATAATTCAAAATCAAAGCTGAAGGAAGTTTTTAGTTATATTGAAAAATGAAAAACATGAAAATAACGTTATTAACATGTAAACTTATGATTTTAATGAGTTTATATTAACTTGTCCTTCAATATCTGAATCATCTCTTGTTGAAAAATTATGTTTTGCTGTATGCGCTTACCTTAGAGATTGTACCTATAATTGAGCCATATAGAAATTCCCTTCAGGAGTTTCTTTGTGATTTGTGTGGCAGTAGGTTGTAATGGCAGCTCTAATGAAGCAGTCATTCTGTTAACATAGGGGATTGTTGATTGTCTGGCCAAGATAACATAATGCAATTGCGTTAATAAAATATCAGCAAGCAGTAGTATGGTTGTAACCTCTCCTTGCGAATCTTATTGACAGGGAAGTCATAATCATTTTTCCCTTTAATTGGACCCTATTCTGTTGATGGGAGTATGAATTAGTTTCTATATTTTTTTGTTCTTTATTCTGTATTTCTCCTTTCTGGGAGCTTTAAGGTTTGATCTCCTCCTTTGTCTTTAGACACCTATACACACAGACACACTTTACTTATATTCTATTACGTATCAGTTTTGGAAGATTAGAAACTTGACTTGGACATCCCATCTAAATTTAAAAAACTCCCACCCAAGAAATGAGTTAAGAAACAAAAGATTTGGAGGTAGAATAATCCGTACATATTATGTTTTGCATGTACCATTTAAAGGCTTTTGCATATAGAATGTGGAAATACTATGATTGCACACTTATTTTATATGATGCACATTCTCTATGGTCTGTTATGTTCCAAGAGAGTTGGGAATATTGTATCTCACCACTCTTAGAAATGTTTCAGGTTATTGATATCCAATTTGGAGTGGTGAGATGGTCCTGAATAAACTGCCTTGCAGTTTAAGTGCTTTCTGATCTTGACATGTTGAATGCAGGGAAGTTGGCGAAGCGAGAAGTTTGGAGATTAAGGCATGGGCTCATGTTCAGAGCCTGAAGACTTCGCTTGATGAACACAATTTGGAGTTGCGAGTTAAAGCTGCAATTGAAGCTGAGGCAAAGGCCCAGCAAAGGTTAGCTGCAGGTGAAGCTGAAATTGCTGACTTGAGAGGGAAGTTAGTGGCCTCTAAAAGGTCCGTTCCATATTTCATTAATATATTTAGCTGCTTCTACAGATTTTCCATTTGTATGCTTAATTTTTAAAGTCTCTTCAATGCTAATGAATGTTCTGATTGTGATAAATTGATAATTGTCGCAACATTTTCTTAGGTGTAATTATATAATGATTTTACAAAGTTCATCCTTGCCATTGCAGTTCATATTCTGTAATTACATGATACCATCAGGAAAGAAATGTGATGTGAAAGTCTTGAATGTGAGAATCGTGTTACTGGGGGGCTGGAGGTTGCAACACATACACTATTGTTTATTCTCCTCCTCCTGCTGCTGCTGCTGCTGCTGCTCCTCCTCCTCCTCCTCCTCCTGCTGCTGCTGCTCCTTCTGCTTCTTCTTCTGCTTCTCCTTCTGTTTCTGCTTCTTCTTCTTCTTCTTCTTCTGCTCCTCCTGCTGCTCCTCCTCCTGCTCCTTCTCCTCCTCCTGCTCCTGCTTCTGCTTCTGCTCCTGCTCCTGCTGCTTCTTCTCCTCCTCCTCCTGCTCCTGCTCCTGCTCCTGCTCCTGCTCCTGCTCCTGCTTCTTCTCCTTCTCCTTCTCCTTATCTTCTGCTTCTTCTTCTTCTTCTTCTTCTTCTTCTTCTTCTTCTTCTTCTTCTTCTTCTTCTTCTTCTTCTTCTTCTTCTTCTTCTTCTTCTTCTCCCTCCTCCTCCTCCTCCTCCTGCTTCTCCTTCTGCTCCTGCATCTCCTGCTTCTGCTTCTCCTCGTCCTCCTTTCTTCTTGGGGAGGTAACTATCACATCCCAACGAGTATCTCAGTAGTCTCTGGTCAACCAATCAGATACATAATTGAGGATTTCTAACCAAGTTGAAGAACTGAAATCGGATATGAGGGTAAATCTAAATGGGTATAAATGTGAATAATCTCTATCCTAAAAGTTCTGGGCCACTTCTATGCTAGTTTTCAAATCATGCCTGAGTCTTTTAATGGGAGTGTTTGTAGCTGTATGAAGTGTTGGTTTGTGTCTGTGACTAAACGATATCCTGATACTCTCGTGTCAGTGACAGCTTATGAAAGCTGAGTTAATTGAATAACCACTGGAACTTACATATAATAATAATCTGTCTGTATTCACTTTACAAGGTCTAAGTTGTTTCAATTGCCTTACTAATTTTTAATGATTTGTTCATCTATGGATATTTCAGGGAAAAATCCAGGCTTTCTGATGTCCTAAAGTCCAAACATGAGGAAACGGAGGCCTATCTTTCAGAGTTTGAGGTTTCTATTCTACTATTCTTTGTTCAGACAGATGATCCCTGTTTAAAATTTTCAAATTGCCCTAAAATTGTTGGCACTTTCAACAGACAATTGGACAAGCGTATGATGATATGCAGACTCAAAATCAAAAGCTTTTGCAGCAAATTAGCGAAAGGGATGATTATAACATGAAGGTAATTATTAATCCGGACTATCAGGGGCTATTCATCTTTTCGTGTCCTTGTTGGTGCATACATAACCTAGTTTGTGATGGTACTAGATCTGGGACTTTTACAATCAAACTGTACTGTTCATTGGAATTCGTTTGAAATTTGTTTGTGTGGTTTTGCTTCAAGATCTGTAAACTGCTGGGAGTTTGTAAATGCAACAATATTCACTTAGAGTAGTTTCTAATGACACTGCCACCTGACTGTTACCCTACGACATTTCTTATGTCTCTTAACAGAGTGCTTTATGTCCACCAGTTATTATTTAGGTCTTTTTCTGGATATAGATCCCAATTTAACAAATTATATATTGCTGGTCAGTTTGTCCTGTGTTATTTTAAGGAGAAGCAGACTCTCTTCCTATATATATAGCTTCCTGGGCCCCGTGGTACCACAATCAGTTTATAGCTGATGCCCCAGGTCTTTGAGTCAGCCTGCTAATTTTAAATATTCTGCACCCATGGGCATGTGCTATGGTAGGTGTCTCCTGTCGGCCTCTCTCATTGTGTAAACCTTGTAGCAACATTTTCTTTGAATTTTCCTCTATTTGAAGAGCAGCTAAAGAAATTGCAAGGAAAAGAAAAGCACGGACACAAGAAAGTTGAAACCCAAGCATGTTTGGGAGTCCAAATAAACAGCCAGAAAATGATTTTCCAACTGGCTTTCCTTTTATTCTTGTTTCTAAATGGAGAAGACATTTAAAATGCTGTAGTTTCATAGAGAAATAGTTGGAATAGGAGATTATTATCTCATTTTAAGTTCAAGTTTATTGTTGCTAGTCTAGTTTATTTAGAAATTTATTTTGAGGAATACTATATTTCCTTTTTCCTGTTTCCTTCTCTGGTTAGGATTACTTTTCTTCTCATCCTAGTCTGGTTTTACTACTATTTAAGGGGTGGATTCCCTATTAAATTATTTGATTTTCCTGTGTCGCGACTGTAATATTTCATTTTCATTTTGCACTTCTTATCTATTCTGCTGTTACCTTATTTTCCCCAAATATCTTACATTTTCCAGAAAATGCTTTTTCCTACTAGTTCCTCACAAATATGGATTTTTTTTGTTGACATGTGTGCACCTTTTATCCTCAATATAATCCTCATGTTAAGTGAATTGTCATTATCTGAATCTGTAAATGGTAATGTATGGGAAGAATAATTGTTGTTGACTTGTTACCTCCATTATTGCGTATTAAACATTGCAGCAATCTTAACTCGATAATCCTTCAGACCCTATGAAATAGGAAACAAAATAACTTTTCGTTTTCTGTATTTTATTTTCAGTGTGTCATCTTAGTTTTATTTCTATTGCAGCTTGTTTTTGAGGGAGTTCGTTCAAGGCAGATGGCGGATGACTTACTGATGGAGAAACGGTCTCTGGAGAGAGCCATACAGCAAGTCAAGGCATCTGTTGACATTTACGGCACAAAAGCGTCTAGAATTGAAGATCAGGTACTTTGAGTCGCTCAGATGTAATCTTGAACACCGTTCTAGTCTAATCAAAACCATTTTTATATATATTTAGTAATTCATTATTGATGATTTTGTTTTGCAGTTGAAAGCCTTCTCGGATCAAATTAAGAGATCTGCAGAAGATAGGGTCCAAAAGATAGCTACGTTAGAAAGCACCCAAAGGAGACAGCTAGATGTGAGGAAGTTCTGTCAGCAACTGATCAACACTCTTGAAGAAGCACAAACCAAGGTTGACGGGGGTCGAGTGGAGCTCACCGAGCTGCAGATAGAGCTCGAGAAAGAGAGGTGGCTCGAATTTATCGATTACACATTTTTCAGCGTGCATAAAAGAGAGTTGTTGCAATTTCTATTGCACTTTTCCAGTTAATACTGTAGGTCACTTTCTGTTTTATTTTCCTAGTTCTTTTCTTTATGTTTTTTGAACTTTTTCTCCTCTCTAGATTCGAGAGAAAGAGATTAGAAGAAGATCTAGAAACCGTGAGAAGAAAGGCTGAACAATTGAAGTCACGTGATGATGGTTCATCTGAACCTGAAAAGCTTAAGCAGGAACTTGGGGAATACAAGGAAATACTCAAGTGCAGTGTTTGCCTTGATAGGAGAAAGGAGGTGTGTCTTCATTTTTCTTTATTATATTTTCCTGATCAATCACATAATGTAAGAAAGTAGCATTTTCAACATTACTATTTTTTTGGGTTGGCACTTGGGAGTGCAACGGTTGCGATTCTAGGCGTCGTTCGATATTTAGTCCATGTTTGAGTCCCCATGTCCACTTTTCTCAGCCCGAAACCCAAGAAGTTGGCCTTGTGTAGTTGGTGAATGTCTGAATGAGTAGATTTCTCGGGTAATTCTGAGTCTAACGAGGTTCAGGTTTCTCCTACGAAAATCTTCATCGTACCCAGCCGGGCGCGCCAAAGCAAAAGAGAAGGCTGTTGGTTCGGCTACTACTGCTGACTCTTTTGCTTTCTCAGTTTCAAAGCTTTTGACTTATTTGATATATTCCCCCACTTTCCTGCTCTTTTCTTAACTTGAGCAATTGGGTCCAGATTTTGATCAAGCAGGAAACGTCTGGTGCAGTAATGGCACCAGACAAATGGTGGCCATTGATGTGTTCTGTTTTTTTGGGGGGTTTTCTGCCCCCGGGGGGTGGGGGGTGCGCTCACATCGGTAGCTGATATTATGCCACATCACCTTATAGTACCATTACGGCATCAGGTTTGATTCGGTTCACTTATATGCTATATCTCTGGAGCCTAAAGAGCCTTATTTTCAGGTGGTCATCACAAAATGCTTCCATCTGTTTTGCAATCCTTGCGTACAAGGAGTTATTGAGACGCGTCACCGTAAATGCCCAGTGTGTGGTGCAAGTTTTGGGGCTAACGATGTCAAGCCTGTATATATCTAACCAGGAGCTGGAGAAAGAGTGCTTTCTATTTCCTGGCGGTGAATACTACCCCTCAGATGCCTTTGAACTGAAGTATACCAAGTGGACACCGTTCACATGTATCTATGTATCAGACAGATATGCTGATGCCACAAGAGACGGCAAGAATTTACCTTCTGTCATTGCATATCAGCTTGAATTTCTGAGTCTTGAATTTCTATTAGGTTTCTAATGTATATATATTTGCCGCTGGTAGCAGCTGGATACTGTTAACTTGTTACTTTGCAGTGTTAGGCATGGAGTTGAGTGAGCATTTGAATAATAATCAAGGAAAAAAAATCGACCCTAAGCCCCATAGAATGATCTTCAGATCTGTTCGCTTAGAAGTTTAAATTAAATTGGCACACATTTCTCACCATCATGGGAGGGAAGAGAGTTCCAGAATTAAGGAGCTTGAGTTCATTTTGGTGCTGCATTTCTAGATGCCTTTGTGTACATATAATTGTTTTCGACTGTGGTTTTATTTTATTTTATTTTTGGATATTGAACATGGTTTATTGTCATTAGAGTGATAGATGAAATGAAATGTAACTTTGGATTCTCAATATATGTACATGACCTTTACATGATAATGAGTAGAAATTTTCGATTGTCCTGGATTATTTCAAGTGGATGTTTTCTTCCTATATGTTCATTCGCTGTGCTTACTGCTGAACCCTCTTATTTTGGCTAGAAAGGATCTAACGTCAACATTACGGCACTAGACAGATGGTGTGGTATAAATGTGATGTGTGAGGGTGATGCTGTACTCACATCAATGGTTGATAGTATTCCATGTCATTGTTTGGAACCATTACGGCATCGGTGCTAAATCATTTCTACACTTTGGCTGTGAATCTCAAGTTTCTTGATTTGCTTTATAGTTGCTGGCCTCGCTGTGAATTGGATGCTTGTACAATGGATTCTGAAGAGCTCTGCAAGCTGTTTATTCCTTTATACACCGCCGTGTTGTTTATTTAAGGATCTTGGCTTGTTGCTGAAGATGATAATCTGTGTTTGAGTTGAAGATATTGGAAGTTGGTCCATGACTTTCAGTTAGAACTTTTTAGTGTTCCATCGCTTCTCCGCTTTAGGTGTGGTTTTATGCTGCATATGAAAATTTTCTAGCCCTTTTGGGAGGCTGTTCCAATCCCATGTGGATGTAAGAATGTGCGCTATTTGGATTTTTGAATTTGTGGCATGTATTTATGTATCTACATGGGACAGGAGAACGACCTCTCTCGGAAGTACCATAAGCTTACTGATGCTGGAAAATGGCCCCGTTCTTTTTTTTTTTTTCCCCGTTTCTGGGGGACGGGTTTCTGTGTGAAATTCTAAAATGTAATTTACAATAATGGAGAAAGAGGTCCCAAATTCCCAATAGATTAGCAGCCCCCGCACCCCCCAGCCAAAAAAAAAAAAAGAACACCCTCGTATGTGTGTCATCATCAACGCTTCGTTTAGGGAAATGAAACCCTACGAGCAACCCAGCAACGATCACCCAAAATATTTTTAACATGTTTGTTTTTAAAAAATAAAAAAAGATAGAGAGTTCAACTGATAATGAGAGGTTATGATGGAAAAATATTGAAATGAAACCAAACAAAATAAGTGTGCTGTGTGTGTATATACAAGCGACTACTTATATTTATGAGACGGATGAAAATAAAATACAAGTCTATTTTTATGGAACGAAGGGATATAAGACAGCACATGAACTGGACATTAATAACCAATGGTGTAAAAATCAAGCTGAGAATTTAACTTGGTTTTGGTAGGATAAGAGGCTGACTTGTTGATGCCACATAGTCCTTCAGGTTTCCCCGTGTTTCTCTTCATCCAGACCCCTGGGTCGACCCATTTCATTCGGCTGCCACTCCGTGATTAATAAGTAATAAAGCCTAACAAAAACAAAGATAAATATAACTAATTATTGAAAAGAAAAACAAATTATATAACTAATCATTGATAAATATGGCTGGTTCATTACTTTGGAAAGTGTCTCAATGAATATGAAACTTGGAATTTGTAGGCCATGTTATTGTATTGTTTGTAGCTGTTTAGACATATGTTGCCCTGTTCTTGTTTATTTAAGGATCTAATTAGGAGGTTGTTGAAGGTGATCTCATTTGTCTTTCAGTTGAAGATGTTTGAACCTGTGACATAATTTTGTTATTTTCAGTTTGAGTTGAAGATATCCCCAGCCCGTTTTTTGTTTTGTTTTGCTTTTTCGTTCTTGTTCTTCTTTTCTTTTTCCCGACAGGGGG